>CM076578.1:1156233554-1156475046 GCA_034641835.2 Pinus albicaulis
AAATTTTCACATGGTTTTAGAGCTTGATTGGGCATGGGTACAAAAGAATCTGTGTTGAAGGGAAGTCATGGTGATGCATTGATAGAAAATCAAACCCCAGAGGGATTACACAGTTTTCTATAGAGGCTGCCAAAGAAAAGAAATAGCACGATGGAAGATCATGACATCTCAAAGTTATCTTCCAAATTGGAAGAAGAATTTGCTTGTTTATCGACTTCTACATTAGCCGATGATTGCTACATTAATAGCGGGGCTTCAACTCATATGACTGGAGTTCGAGAATATTTCTCGAGCTATCAAGAAGAACAAATGAACTTCTAGATTACTATGGGAAACAAAATAAAGTGTACCCCAGTAGGAAGAGGGACCATAGCATTTTAGACAAAAGCAGGAGATAACCTCCGAGCCACGCTAGGTTTGGGAATGAATTTACTTTCAGTGTCCCAGTTGCAGGACAAGGGATATGATGTGTACTTCATTGGAAGGAAAGTATACGTCAAGCATCCAAGCTGGAAGAAGATGGCTCAGATTGGAACTCAAAGCAACAGACTATATAGGTTGTAGCTCGAGTCTCCAATGGCACTGGTAGGCAACGATCTCAATGGGGAAAAGGACCTAAATGAGCTATGGCATAGACAAATGAGGCATCTACACCATGGAGCTCTAAGAATACTCAGAGAAACTATTATGAGAGTTCCAGTCTTAAGTACCAACGTATGCAGAGGATGTGTACTAGGGAAGTACGCTAAAGCAACATATTCTAGAAGCAACAATAGGGCTCCAAGTGTATTAGGGCTAATACACAAATATCTGTGGTCCAATGTCTACCAGAGCTCTTAGTGGTGGAGAATATTTCGTCACCTTTATTGATGACCACTCCGGGAGAACTTGGATCTACTTCTTAAAGACCAAGGATGAGGTCTTTAATCGGTTCAGAAAATTCAAAGCTCTGGTTGAAAACTTGACAGGGAAGAAGATAAAAGTATTTCTCTCAGATAATGGTGGAGAGTACACTGACAAGTACTTCACAAAATTCTGTGCAAGAGAGGGCATCAAAAGAGAATGGACAACTCCATATAACCCGAAGAAGAATGGAGTTGCAGGGTAGAAGAACATGACTATTGTTGGGGAAGCAAAGGCAATGTTGTATGACTAGGATTTGCCTAGATTCTTATGGGCAGAAGCATGCAACGCAACAGTCCAGAATAGGACTCCTCATAGAGCATTGGGAAAGTGAACGCCTGAGAGTATCTTCACAGGGAAGAAGCCGGAAGTGAGTCATTTCAGGATATTTGGAAGTGTGGCATATTGTCACATTCCAGATGAGAAGTGAAGAAAATTAGATCAGACTGCAGAAAAGTGGTATATTGTAGGATATAGCAAGACCTCGAAGGCATACAGAGTCTACATTCCAGGCAACAGGAATATTGTAGTTAGACGGGATATAAAGTTCATGGAAGACAGAGCTTTCAAGAAATCCTGAGAGATGCCTACTGGAGAGAAGTCTGAGGATGTTCCTCTTGTGTAGCAACAAAAGGGGGAAGAACCGACAGGTGGACAGACATCTGGATCAATCATCGTAACTAGCACTAGTATTTCCTCAGGTGAGGAAAATTTAGATAGTTCACAGCAGATGGGACAGCAGGAAGAGGAATTGGTTGAGCCATGCACCACCAGTGGCAGAACTAGCAGAGAAGTACGCTAGACGCTGAGGGACGTAGAGGAGTTATTGGAGCTCCTAGAACCGAGAAAAGGCAACATAGACAACCTGACAGATACCAAGCCTTGGTAGCACAGGTGGAAGAACCCTCTAGCTTTCAGGAAGTCATACAACATCAGGTCTGGGTGGATGCCATGATAGAAGAGTATAGCTCTATCATGACTAATGATGTCTGAGAAGTTGTGCCTAGATCAGAGAACATATCAGTTGTAGGTTCGAGATGGATCTAGAAGATCAAGTATGCTGTAGATGGCATCATAGAGAAATACAAGGCAGGTTCATGGCCAAGGGGTATGCACAGAAGGAAGGAATCGATTATGAGGAGAGCTTCTTCCTTGTTGCCAGATACACCTCCATCATATCTGTTGTGTCCTTAGCAGCGCAGATGGGATGGGGAATTCATCAAATGGATGTCAAGACAACGTTCTTGAATGGGGTGATAGAAGAGGAGGTGCATAGAACAACTTGAAGGTTTTGAGATCCATGAGAAGAAATATCATGTATGTAGATTGAAGAATTCCCTAGATGGGCTCAAGCAGGCACCCAGAGCATGGTATGGTCAGATTGATGGGTACTTGCAACAGTTGGGATTTTTCAAGAGTGACGTAGATCCCAATATCTACTATTTGATAGTGGAGAATGAGCCACTTATTCTGGTACTGTATGTAGATGATTTGTTCCTTACAAGATCATCTAGGCTCATAAAGGACTACAAGAAAAACTTGGAAGCTGAATTCGACATGAAGGATTTGGGGTTGATGCATTACTTTCTAGGATTGGAGGTATGGCAGAATAATGGAGAAATCTTCCTAAGACAAGGAAGATATGCCTCAGAAATTCTGAAGAGATTCAGGATGCAGGATTGTCGGCCCATGACAACGCCCATGATAACCAACTGGAACAATATAAATGCATAAGCAGGCAAGGAAGTGGACCCCACCTTGTACAGGTAGCTCATTGGGTCACTTATGTATCTAGTCAACAGCAGGCTAGACATTTGCTTTGTGGTCAACACCCTCAGTCAGTTCATGGTAGAACCGAAGAGGGTACATTGGGCAACAACAAGGCACATTCTCAGATATGTGTGAGGAACAGTCAGATATGGGTTGAAGTACACCTGCAGAGATGATGTCAGATTGAGCAGTTTCACAGACGCAGATTGGGTAGGAAGTTCAGTAGATCGGAAGAGTACCATAAGTTATTGCTTCAGCATCGGATCGTAGATGACCTCCTAATACAGTAGGAAGCAGAAATCCATAGCACTGAGCTCAACAGAGGCATAATATATGGAAGTAAGTACAACTACGTGCGAAGCCATATGGCTTAGAAAACTGCTAGGAATTTGTTCAGAAGAAGATGGAAGTGACCAGTGTCTACTGTGATAATCAAAGTTGTATCAAATTCTCCGAGAATCTGGTATTTCATGATTGGTCAAAGCACATTGACATCAGGTGTCAGTTTATTAGAGACTGTGTTCAATGAAGGGCAGTACAATTGCAGTACGTCACCACAGGGAATCAAGTGACAAACATACTCACCAAAGCTCTCGGAAGAGCCAAGTTGTTCACTTCAGGGAGAAGATGGGTATGTTAGAGACTCTGTTTCAGCAGAAACAGGTGATATCTCAGTCACAGATGCAGCATTTGAGAGGGAGTTGCAGTATGGATGTAGTGTTGATCATGGCAGGATCAACAACAGTACAATTTCAGCATCAACGCAGTGGTTGATGGGCAGCATGTCATACATCAGCAATGCAGAGGGAGATGCTTCAGAGTCAGAGAAGTGTGCAACAAGGCATATTTGCTAGAGAACGTTCTTCGCTAAGAGGGAGTGTTGATTTGTGGTAGCATCGGATGTGCTCTAAGTCTCAAATTTTGTGGAGAGGCTTAGACACATGTATTCTAGATAACTTAGAAATCGTTTTCGGAAATTCCACCCGGAGACGGTTTTATATAATAAATTAATTATTTTTAATGAGACTCTAAGTCTAAACTTGGGGAATTAAAATAATTAATGGGTATTAATCTAACTGTGGGTGTAACTTCTAGAAGAAGACAAGGATCAAGTCAAAATGATCTTAGCCATTGATTAGCTTCTAATCTGGGCTGTTGAATGTCAACTAGAAGATTATTCAAGGAAGCTTGAGGGTCATTTGGAAAATAAACCAGAGAAAATACTCAGTTTCCCAAGCAAATTGATTTTCTTAATGGCTGAAGTTCAGAAAAAGAAATTGATTCAGAGGGAGAGTTGCAGGTGGAGAGGACAAAGAGGGTATCGGCATCAATCAAGAGTGCAAGGGCAGGTGACACAGTGCATAGAAGGGACAACGCAAAAGAAGCAGAGGGACAGCGCAGACCAGTGACGCAGAACTGCGAAGTCCTCATGTAGAGCTGACGCAGTGGTGATGCGGGAGGGCCAACAGGGCCTCACAGAGATCAAATTTCCGTCAAAAATTTTGTGAGATAATTTCTCTAGCGTTATCACAAAGATTTCCCTTCATTACTGTTGATTGCTATTTGTACAAGAAACTTTCGCTGAAGAAGAATAATAAAACACTAATCTGCTCCACCGGTTTTTCTGCATTGGGTTTTTCCGGGGACAATTGTCCAAAAAATAATTGTGTCACTTTTGTGCTTGTATTTCTTTATATTTTGCTGTGTTTTATTTGTGAAGGTTGCAGTATAATTTATTTTGATATTTACTGAAGTAATTTCTGTAAATAACTTATTGCTGAATAATAAGTTGGAGAAATAATATCATAAACTTCAGTAGGATTTCGTTTTAGAAATTTTCACAGTTTGGACATAATTTCCTTTGGCCAAGTGTGTCTTAACCTAGGCCATTCAGGACGACTAGGAATTCAAGGCATGTAGCATAGTCACATTATCTTCAGACCTAATATACTTTATGCTAATTTCCTTCTATTTCATCCATAAAATCAACACCCCCTAACTTATAGAAAACTCATCAAATGTCATCAAAAGGGCCAAAAAAATGAAGAAAAAGAAGATAGGAAAATTGCAAACCTTAGATAAATTCAAGCCAAAAAGGGCTAAACAGGTCCTGAACAAATCAAATAAATTATAACTACTTCACAATGGTACCCCCACTTTCAAAGTCCTTATAGTGAAATGCATATCTAAAGAAAAGATACTATAAATTTAAAACTAATGAATAATCAAGAGGAAAGAAAGGTGAAGTGTGTGCAAAACGAACTAATAAAGACTACCTTTTAGAAAAGGCTTTGCCAATGAATGAAGACTCCTAGCGACAATTTAAGCAACTTTTTGGACAAGATAAAAAAGGAGAACGCCTAGCCACAGTCTAATCTCTTAGTTGAGTAAGATATAGACCAATTTCATCATCTAATGAATTTGAGAGTTTTCCTATAGGTTTCCCCTTTATTTCCATTACATAAATTTATCTAATGTACCTATTCTAACCAAGAGGACTTAGGAAATACCTTATGTTCTAGTCCATAGACACATGTAAAAGGCACAAGGTTGCCCCTCATGGTTTGTTTCATGTATATTGGTAACATTGACTTAAGTTGTTTGTGTCAAAATATTTTATCTATGTTGATACCTAATAATTGGTTGAGGCTTGATATGTCTCAAAGGTTCGGGAATATGCATGGAAGTCGTGTCAGTGGACATGGACAATTACATGGCTCTTTATCATCTCTAAAGTATCTACATCAACATTCATGTTCATACAATATTATTTGTAGAATTATCTCCAAATTATAAGATTTTTGCTAGCAAATGTATGAGGGGCATCCCCTTTTTTATATCCATGTTCATAAAGTTTGAGAGAATATTCGACATAAAATTGAACTAGTTGGTCATATGAACACAACTAGTCTTAATTATTTGGTTTCTAGAAGTTTCAAAAAAGTGTTTTGACCAATTTATTATGATATAATATTTCAGTAGATCTTCTAGAAGAAAGAGCACAACTACCTTTGTGCACTTATTATTTATATATTATTGACTTTATTTACTTCTCATATGTTGACAAAAGAAGGTTAGAAATCAATTAGAATACCACTTGTATTGAGTCTCTTGTTTTCAAGAGCCAAGGGAATTCTAATTGATGGTTTAAAGGCCTCATTCTCCTATAAAAGTAAGGCATTCTACCTCATTTCCCTAGATTAGATTCTAGAGAGAATAAAGAAAGTTTCTTTTCAATTGTTTATTGTATTTCTTTTATTTCTTATGTTAGCATCCCATGTTTTCTTAAGGCAAGATTCATTTTAAGCTATTTCTCTCAAGTGGATAGAGTCATGGTGAAGGCATAAGAAGATGAATGTGTAAGTTTAATTTTTTGATTTAGTCTTTTAGATTTAATCTCTGAAATACTTTAGGGAGAATATTTTAGGATTTTCCCATATATATATATATATATGTCCAGTCTATTACCAAATCAGAGGCAAATGCTATCATCCATTTAGAGAAGGCCAGGGGGATCTTCACAACTGAGGATATAATTCGTGTGCTTGTGAGAGAGAAATATGATAGAATTTTCTATAGTTGCACCAGTTTGCATCAAGAGAAGTGAATTGCTCTACAGCTCAGGTTGGGGGAGATCTTCCCGTCCTGTGTTAATTTTAACAAGTCAAAATTAAAAAAGAGGCCAATAAAGTCACCTAGTAACCTTTATTTAATCAACATAATATGAAAAAACACAACACTACAAGCCTCTAGAGAGATGATCCTAACCTTGGAACTATTAAGCCTCTAGAGAGATGATCCTAATCTTGGAACTATTAAGCCTCTACAGAGATGAAAAAAGGTGAGGTACATACTATTTATTGAATAGTACATGATTTGAGGTTTACATTTTGAGTTTTTAATAATCCCTCTGGGGCTAAGATGGCTCTGTGCCATGTTACATCCTTTTAGCAATGCACATTTTCATGAGACACAAGGTATTCTTAGAGGTTTATTGTAGTGCCTATGTCTACAAGGTGTTTTCTACTAAACAAGTCTACAAAGTGTTTTGTTTTGGTAGGAATGGCATTACTGGTTCCATGTAATAGGCTTATTAAGTGCTAAATAGTATTTTGTTCTGGTAGGAATGACATTACTGGCTCCATGTAATAGACTCATTTTGTGCTAAGTACAATGTAGGGACCCTAAACCTGCTACCTAAGTGTATTTATTTGAACAAGGCACTTCTTTCCTAACTCAGTAATACTGTTTTCTTTTCATTTGAAGATAAATCTTATATTGTTTATGTTATATATTTTCTATCGCAGAAATCACTTGAGAAATCCCTGGAGGACATAGAGAACTCTGACACAGAGAAGCCACGGTTAAAATCATCTTACAGTGCCAAGGAATGGCGAGCTATGACAAAGGCAACCAAAGAACGGAAGAAAACCAAAGGTGATTTTTGAACTTTGCTTGGGTTTGAAGGGATTGAGTTTCTTATGGGAACTCGAAATTAGAGACTTAGCAAGGGCTAGAATCTCTTGTTTGACTTGTAAGCGTAGAGAGAAACAAAAAATATTATGATTTTTTTTGTTGAAGAATCGGCTGCTGCCATTCTCAATTTCTTGTGTGGCCACTACAATGCTGTCAAAGCTTGGATAAAGTGCTGGATTTTTTTTAAGTGCAGGGTATTTATTTAGTACTATTAATTAAAAACGCGGTTTATGTCTACTATAAAATTCTGTCCAGATAATGTTATATATTTCAGTTTTTGTCTTGAGATTTTCTGAATCACTGGCCATCATGGCCATCAATTGGAAGTGTTTGAAGTTCAAATGTTATGTTTTTTGCAAATTGTTTTTCATTTAAGTTTTTATGCAACAATTATGATCCGTAATCGGAAATCTTAGATTATGCAGATTTATTTTCTTAAATTACAGATCAATTAATTATTAAAAAAAAATTCTTAAAAACACCATTCACACGAATGAATACAAGATTTATCATGGGAAACCTAATACTGAGAGAAAACCCAACTAAAAAATGAGGTCTATCCTCTTATCTGTGTGCTTTAGTTAGAAAAATGTGGAAACCAAGGAATGTGCACTCCCATGGAGTTACCTCTGATGCTTTGGCCTGAATGGCTACTACAGAATTTTTCTCCTTCTCTGTCATGCTGTGAAAATATCACTCTTAGATGCTTCATTCAACTATGGAACAAGTATAATGCAAAAGAATGGAATTTGTTTTCCTCTTATCTGTGTGCTTTAGTTAAAAAATGTGGAAACCAAGGAATGTTCCCTCCCATGGAGTTACCTCTGATGCTTTGGCCTGAATGGCTACTACAGAAATTTTCTCTGTGAAAATATCCTTCTTAGATGCTTCTTTCAACTACGGTATAATGCAAAAGAATGGAATTTGTTTTCCTCTTAGCGACATGATATTTAATGTTTTCTGATAACCATCTAGGGTTATGTTTTTGACTTTGGCATATGTTTTTGACTTTGACAACCCTCAATTGCGATAAAGTTTTGGATCTTTTAGAATATTTTTGAAAGTCCACATGTAGATAACTTTACATGTGTGAATAATGGGGGCTAACATGGCGTCCACTCCAATCATGGTGGTCAACAAGGTAGGTCAACTTCTGGGAGGTATAGCTTTTGCATACAAATTCCAATTGAGAAAATTTTCTCACCATTGAAAAGTTTTAGTGTGTAGATCAATCTTAGGGGCATGTGTGCAAGTTCTGGACTGTGTAACCTCAAAAACCATCTTTTAATGCTTCAAAATGGCCTCAGAAGGTTCCAAATCCCCAATTTTATAAACTGGGCCCTGTGGCTAAAATGGCCTGAAAGCTTACTCCAATTTTTTCACCCAGAAATTATTGAGATAGATACAAGTAACAAATGGTATGATGATCCAGTGATCCAGCCCAGAATTTAAGTCAGGTTTAACTGAATTATGTTTGAACAAAATATAGCAATGAAGAATGCCTGAACTTCCTTGACGTCTTAACTAGTGTTGCTAATTTTTTTATAAAAAGCTTTGCATCAAATATGCCGCAGCAAACGTCATGAAATGGAATGTGAAACATGGCAGCTAATATTACTTATACGTAAACATTAAAGATAAATAATAATAATGTGTTTTTTATTCTGGGCCCTAATGCCTTCAAGAATACTGCGATGTCTTATCAATGCACTGCAGACCAGACCATACTCAGATGCAGAAATTTTGTGATAAAGTGTTTTATTTATTTGGCAAGGGTAAAAACGCTTACCATAGCGATCCCTCCTCATTATGGGGCTCTGTCAAATTTGGTCAATACACATTTATGTTGGCCTGGATGATTGTCTGATATATGGAGACTATCCTGGGAATGCATAAATTCTGTGCAAAGTAATTTTTTTTGGCAAGGGTAAAAACGCTTACCAGAGAGGCCCCTCTTCAATGTGGGGCGCTGTCAATTTTGGCCAATACACATTTTATCTAGGGCTTGATGCTTGTCAGAGATTGAACCTAGGTTATCGGTTTGGCAATGCACTGTCTCAACTCAACTCAGACTAATTTTGAACCAAAATGTTATGTAAGGAGCTCAATGTGTATTCATTGGTTTCTGGTTTCGTCGAGTGGATGTTTCAGGAAATTTCCAATTACTATTGGCAGAGTACAAGCAGAGTTTTGCTCCCTTCTTTGAACTAGTTTCAACGCATTTTTACATTTTTATTTTTGAAGACACAGAGATGGTCGAGTGGTTAGTGACCATTCCAAATTACCATCGGCACAGTACAAGCAGAGTTATGTTCCATCCAGCATCGGCTATGTTCCAGTTGTTAAGGTATCTAAGAAGATTAGATTACATGGATATGTTCCAGTTGTTAAGGTAGTTATAAAGTATCTAAGAGGATTAGATAACATGGAGACCATGGCTGGCCAAAAATGGCAACCTGAGAGACATAGATAGAAGAGCATGTGGATGAAACAAAACATGAAAAGGTATTAGCATAAGTGAATGCCTAGCCAAAAATGGCGACCTGAGAGACATAGAAGAGCATGTGGATGAAACAAAACATGAAAAGGTATTAGCATAAGTGAATGCCTAAATAACAAGGAGAAATAAAAATATGTGAAAGGGAAATTCAAAGAAAGCATGTTGAAAAGGAAAAATAATACTATATGAAACATTTTATAGTTTAAATTATATAGTTTAAATTATAATGAGTAATTGCATTGAGAGGCCGTTCATTTAGTTCATTAATATGGGAAATGTTTTACATCACAATTTATTTGAAAATAATAAAATAATATTTAAATTAACAATTTTAAAAATAATAATAACAAGATAAATTAATATAGTATATAAATAAAATATTTTAATTTTACTTTAATTTTATATAGAGATAAAGTAATTTAAAAAAAAAAATTATATAGAGATAAAGTAATTTAAAAAAAAATCATTTTAGTATGATTCAAATATCTACTTTCTTCACTATTTTCTGGAGTTGATATAAAATAATATTATTGATATTGCATGACTTGTATTCATTCTATTTTTATTTTACATGTAATATTTTAAACAAAAATATATGAATATTAAAAAATATTTTACTATCACCCATCAGTAAAATATACATCCCATTTTTATGAAAAATTGCATAAAAGTGAAAATTTGCTTAAAAAATTATAGCCTACATTGAATAATGCTAAATGAATAGAAGTCAATAAGCAAATGGTATCTTGGTATCTTATAGGATTTCTTTCCCAAGAACTAATAAATTAAAGTGTGAAGTGGATAAATTAATTGCATGTTCAAACAACTTGGTCAATGCTAAATTCACCAAAATCCAGCGACATAACTTCAAGATTTTTTTAAAATATAAATCTTCCGGGAAATCACATAATAAATTGTTGGAACCGACGCGCCATATACATTTATACCATGAAGAGAGAAGCAACGGTCACAACCCAAGAAACGTTAAACAGCTTAAAAACAGCTTAAAAACGGTCAAAAAATAAGATTAAAAATAAAAATATAAAACAAACCAAAAAACCTTGAAAATAGAAAAATTAAAAACAGTCAACAATAAAAATATAAATAAAAATTACAAATAAAGGATTTAATCAAAAAACATTAAAACATTTATAAATAAATAAAACAAGAATTAAAATACAATTAAAAATAAAAATAAAAATAAAATTAAAATTACAACAGTCAAAAAATAAGATTAAAATATAAAAATAAAAATTATTCCAACCTTAAATTATAAAAGTTAAAAACTATCAACAATGAAAATATAAATAAAAATATATAAAAAACCCGAAACATAACAAAGATAAAATAATATAAAATCAAAACTAAAATAACACCCATGAAACAAATTGAAAAAATCAAAGTAAAAAAAAAATTAAAAAAAATAAAAATAAAAATAAAAATAAAATATATATATATAAATTCTATAACTAAAAATATAAATAAATAAAATAAAAATAAAGGATTTTAATAAATAAATGAATATATTAATAAATTAATAAATACAATTAAAAATAAAATAAAATAAAATATGACTAAATTATTTTAATAAATAAATTAATCTAAATAAATCAATAAATAAAATAAAATTAAAAGAATAAAATTAAGAATTAAATTACAATAAAAATAAAATAAAAATAAATATAAAAATATAAAAATATTTAATTTATTTACTAAATAAATAAATAAATTAATATAAATAAAACTATAAATAGAAAACTAAAATAAAATAATAGAATAATAATAATAAGACTAAATCAAAAATAAATCAAAGAAAAAATTAAAGGAAGGACCTTTACAGGGAGTGAAGAGATGGAATGCAACAACTGCTAACTTTCCATCCGTCATCCCTGTTCAATGTACAGGGCCTCTTCTCAATCTCATTCGCCTTCCTAAATTTTCGGTGGTGGAAATGGTCAACCCTAGCAAGGACTCTAGCGTCTTCAATACAGATATGATGCTTCGTCTTCTTTGCATGTTCAGCTAGCGCTGAGGACTTGGTTCTACCAAGCCTAATATCCGCAGAATTTTCTTGGATCATTTTATTAATTGATCGACCAGTTTCACCAATGTAGGGAGTCCCACAAGAGCACGGGATTAAATAAACACATTTCATGTTTTTTGGGTCCAACTGGTTCTTAACCGACTTAAGGGAGCCTCGAATGGTGTTTAAAGGTTTAAAAGAAGACGAGATCTTATGCTTCCTTAAAATCTGAGCTATCTTGTCAGTAGTACCTTGAATAAAAGGTAAATGAACTCTCCCAACCTCATCATCCATTATCTTTTTCTGTCTAGGACCTTTGCTCGCATTCATAAAAGCCTTCAAACCTTGTCTTCTGCTATATCCATTTTCTTCAAAGACCTTGAGGAGATGGACTTTCTCTTCATCTAAATGATCATCATCAGAAATTCTAAGAGCTCTCGCAGCTAAAGTATTCAGAACTCCAAGTTTCTGAGCAGGAAAATGATGAAAACCAGAATGCAGATACTTCTCCATGTGCGTCTTTTTCCGAAAAACAAGGTGAGAGAAAGAGCCATTATTATTCCTAGAGATGAGAACATCAAGGAAATGAAGGCTCCCATCAGTCTCTGTTTCCATTGTGAATTTGATGGATTTAGATTGATTATTCAGATGGTGATGAAAAGCCTCTAATTCTTGACGTCCATGAGACCAATTGATGAAAGTGTCATCAACAAATTGCTTCCAAACCTTGGGTTTTAAGGGAGCAGACGCCAAGGCTCTAGATTCAAAATCTTCCATAAAAAGGTTGGCCACCACAATTTATTATGTGATTTCCCGGAAGATTTATATTTTAATATGTTATGGATCATAGAAGTTTGCACTCTCAAGATTTTTTGTTGTTTAAAATACATTTTTGAAATAAATGGATTCATCACTTTGAAAAATATGTGAGACACTCAAATTATGGAGATTAAACAATTTAAACTCAAGTATTTAAAAATCTTTGTGAAATTTTGATTAAAATTAACCAGAAAAAACATAGAGAAAAATTGTCATTTCATCTATAAGTTAGACTATGCCTAAATTAATGGATTAATCTAACTTATAGGCTACATGGTATTTTTCATAGGAATTCACAATTTCAAGATTTTTTGTTATTTAAAACACATTTTTGAATGCATAAATGGATTCAGCGCCTTGAAAAATCCACGAGACACTCAAATTATGCAAATTAAACAATTTAAACTCAAGTTTTTAAAAATATCTCTCAAATTTTGATTAAAATTAACAAGAAAAAACATCTTGAAAAAAATCACTTCATGTATAAGTTAGATTACACCTTTAGTCTAACTTATAGTCGAAATAACCTTTTTCACCGGAATTCACAAAATCTGATAATACAAATTCAAAATTTTGCGTTGTTTAAAATACATTTTTGAATGCATAAATGGATTCAACACCTTGAAAATCCCGAAGACACTCAAATTATGATTAAAATTAACTATAAAAAAACATCAAAAAATGTCATTTATTTCGTCTATCGGTTAGATTATGCTTAAATTAATGGCTTAATCTAAACTTATAGACGAAATAACAATTTTCACTGGAATTCACCAAAATATGGCAATACAATTTGAAGTTTTTTTGTTATTTAAAATACATTGTTAAATGCATAAATGGATTGAGTACCTTGAAAAATCTGTGAGACAGACAAAATTATGCGGAAACAATTTAAACTCAAGTTTTTAAAAATATCTGTCAAATTTTGATTAAAATTAACTAGAAAAAATATCCTAAAAAAAGATCATTTGGTTTATATGTTAGACTACACCTAAATTAATGGCTTAGTCTAACATATAGATGAAATAGTGTTTTTCACCATAATTCACCAAAATTAGGCAATACAGTTTAAAGATTTTTGTTGTTTAAATTACATTTTTGAATGGATAGATGGATTCATCACCCTGAAAAATCTGTGAGAGGCTCAAATTATGCAGATTAAACAATTTAAATTCAAATTTTTAAAAATCTCTATCAAATTTTGATTAAAATTAACCAAAAAAACATAGTGAAAATATGTCATTTTGTCTATAAGTTAGACTATGCCTAAACCAATGGCTTAGACTAACTTATTGATGAAATAACCTTTTTCACCAAAATTCACTAAGATCCAACAATACAATTTTAAGATTTTTTGTTGTTTAAAATACATTTTTGAATGCATAAATGGGTTCAATACTCTGAATGTGAGACACTCAAATTATGCAAATTAAATAATTTAAACTCAAGTTTTTAAAAGTCTGTCAAATTTTGATTAAAATTAACCTGAAAAAAACATATTGAAAAAGTTAGACTACTTCTAAATTAATGGCTTAATCTAACTTATATACAAAATAACATTTTTCACCAGAATTCACCAAAATCTGGAAATACAATTTCAAGATTCTTTGTTGTTTAAAATATATTTTTGAATGCATAAATGGATTTAACACTCAAATTATGCAATTTAAACAATTTAAAAATCTCAATCAAATTTTGATTAAATTTAACTAGAAAAAACATCGTGAAAAAAATGTCATTTCTAAGTTAGACTATGCCTAAATTAATGACTTAGTCTAACTTATAGACAAAATGACCGTTTTTACTGGAATTCACCAAAATCTGGCAATACAAATTCAAAAATTGTTGTTGTTTAAAATACATTTTTGAATGCATATTTTGAAATACAATTTCAAGATTCTTTGTTGTTTAAAATATATTTTTGAATGCATAAATGAATTTAACACTCAAATTATGCAATTTAAACAATTTAAACTCAAGTTTTTAAAAATCTTAATCAAATTTTGATTAAATTTAACCAGAAAAAACATTGTGAAAAAATGCCATTTTTAAGTTAGACTATGCCTAAATTAATGACTTAGTCTAACTTATAGAGAAAATGACCGTTTTTACCAGAATTCACCAAAATCTGGCAATACAAATTCAAAAATTCTTGTTGTTTAAAATACATTTTTGAATCTCCGGATGCGGATGGTACTCAGCGTTAATGGGCCGCTTGGCCTCGTCCTCCTCCCGATGTGTGAGGCGTGTGAAGGCCACATGGCTCACCACAACGCCATTAAACGGGCATTCAATGCTGTTAACCGCCATTACCACCCTCCCACACGACGACGATACAACAATTCGATTCTATCTGGCACCTGCATTATGGAAATTGGTCCCTTCTTCGCTGCGCCTGCAGACTCTCCAGGCGACTGGTTAGCTCCTTTGGACGGTGTGTGCTCTGCTCAATGCGCTGTGCCTAATGCTCGCACGAACACTGGCAGGCGGTGCTCTCTATACTGCTGCATCGAATTTCAGCCGGAGGAGCATTTTTCTCAAAGTTATTTCTGCCCTGGAAGGTTCAATAATTCTCAGTTCACGCATAGCTCTCTGGAGGTTCCTGCTCAAACGAATACGCACGGGGTTCAGCCTTCATCCAGCTCTGGTTTTGCTCCAGCTTCTCAGTCGGCGCAGGGTATCTGCAACTCGGCACCAGCCATGCCTCGTCTTCGTCCGTGTATGACTGCTAGGCGTGGAGGTTCCCGTGGAAGGACCGCTGATGATCGCTCTTTCTCCAGCAGGCATGGTATGGATATTTCTTTTGCTCCTCATGGTCAGCCGCCCTCTTCCCCTCAGCACGCCGCTCCTCCTGACCCTGCCACCTCTGGCCCTCCGCCCCCTCGCAATCTTTTCACCCGTTACACCACGCAGAGAGCTGAATTGCATTTTGAAAGTGTCTTCAACCGTCCCTCTGTCACGGCTTATATCACCGTCACCTTAAGCGAGGAGGCCACTCTCAGCTCTCGTCTCTGGCCCGGTTCCCCTTCTGCTCCCCCCGACCTTTCTCCCTCTTCCCTCGCGCCCCGGTCTTCCCCCGTAGCCATGGCCCAAACTGGACCGAGCGGCCCCTCTGACCTTCCTCCTCCCTCCCCGGGCCTTCCTCCCTTGCAGGTGCACGCAGATAGTGCCTTGAGCACTGATGATCCTCTTCCAGATGCTGCTGTGGACGACCCTGACGCTTACTTCGGGTGCCCAATCGAGGAAGAGCATCCCTCTCCGGTTCACTCCAACTGAATTCGCCATGCGCAGGACTAGTAAGAATTCTGATTTTGTGTTCGTCCATAGTGTGGTTGGTCTGGTCTACTGTGCAGCAAATAATGATAGTTTTTTGCTTTTGATAGTCACTGTTTTCTGTAGACTTTTAACAAACAGTATAACTATTCCACCGGTTTCCCATACCAAGGGCGGTGTGACAAACACTATCGAGCTGGTTTCCCTTTACGGGCAGCTCAGTTTTGAGATCATACATGGTTTGCAAGCCCAGTCTCAGGCTACCAAAGCTGAGCTGAGGCAGTTCTGTATTATAATAGTTGCTTAATAGAAATTAGTCAGATTTAGAAAAAAAAAAAAATACATTTTTGAATGCATAAATTGATTCAACACCCTGAAAAATTCACGAGACACTCAAATTATGCATATTAAACAACTTAAACTCGAGTTTTTAAAAATCTCTGTCAAATTTTGATTAAAATTAATTAGAAAAAAACATCGTGAAAAAATGTCATTACGTCTATAAGTTAGACTATGCCTAAATTAATGGATTAAATTATGCATATTAAACAATTTAAACTCAAGTTTTTAAAAATCTTTGTCAAATTTTGATTAAAATTAATTAGAAAAAAACATCGTGAAAAAATGTCATTACACCAATATATTGCAATACAATTTCAATATTTTGTGTTGTTTAAAATACATTTTTGAATGCATAAAGTTAGACTATGCCTAAATTAATGGCTCAGTCCAAATTATCGACGAAATAGCCTTTTTCATCGGAATTCACCAATATACGGCAATAAAATTTCAATATTTTGTGTTGTTTAAAATACTTTTTTGAATGCATAAATGGATTTAGCACCTTGAAAAATCCATGAGGCACTGAAATTATGCAGATTAAACAATTTAAGCTCATGTTTTTAAAAATATATATCAAATTTTAATTAAAATTAACCAGAAAAAACATCGTGGAAAAATGTCATTTCGTTTATAAGTTAGACTAGGTCTAAATTAATGGCTTAGTCTAACCTGTAGACGAAATATATTTTTTCACCTAAATTCACCAAAATCCGGTAATACAATTTCAATATTTCTTGTTGTTTAAAATACATTTTTGAATGCATAAATGGATTCAGGACCATGAAAAACTCCCAGGGCACTCAAATTATGCAAATTAAACAATTTCGTCTATAAGTTAGCTCCTAAATATAGTCTGGCTTTTGGCTCCTTTTCCATGGTTTTCTAGCCATACATTCATCATATTTTCTTGGATAATTCCATAGAAATTTTCTAAAAAGGGGCTAATTGTAATGGTTTTGTAGTTAGTGGGATATTTTTATCCCCACTTAAAAAATAAGAACAATGAGGCTTTGTGTCTAGGGTCTAAGGAAACTTTTCTTAGATGTTGAAGAGTTTGGGAATGTAAGGGATGAGGATAGACCCTTAAATTTTTATGATTTGTGGTTTGTGGCCTTTAATGTCTTTAGTTTTCCCTTTTGTGAGCTACTTAACTCCAAACTCTACATCTTTTAAAAGATATATATTTTTCCTTTTAGAATTGGTTTGGATGTTATCCATAAAATTAGGGCATTAGTAAAGATTTTAAAATTAGGAATTCCAATCCCTTAAATGAATCTTATGTTAGAATATTGATGCATATTAATAAACATAAGACAATATGAAACACATGAACCTTATGTTAAAATATTAACACATATTAATAAACATACGACAATATTAAACACATGAACCTTACTAGACTATACCCCTATAATTATAACAACAACAATTAATGAAAGTAAGAAAGAGACGAGAAAAAATAATATACTAGATTTGCGTGACAAAAGTCCAATGTGGGGAAACATCCACATGAAGGTTTTGTCTTCATTATTCTTCAGAAATCTCCAATTTTACACATGAGAAAACTCCCACAAATGCTTTACCCTTTTAAAAGATAATATTTTTTTTCATATCTTCCTATATCTCATGGGTCTCTCTTATCTCTATTATTTACCAAATATATGGTGGGATTACATCCAAATAATACATGTGGGATAATGATAACAATAGTATTTTGCTCCATTATGAATGTGAGATAAATATTTTACACAACATTACAACTTCTTCAGACATAACACTAGACATTATTACATTCCAAAGTAACACATTCCAACCCTCACCCTCAATTATGACTAGGGCTAAGGAACACTTATGGAGGAATATGGCATTCCATCAACACTCCCCCTTGATGACAAATTTATTTATTCCCAGCAACTTTTGAAGTCAAACAAACTTTGTCTTTGTCATGGATTTGGAGAAGATATTTTCTACTTGCTACTATGTGAGACAATACTCCAAATAAATAACAATATCCACAACAAGATATTGAATGTAATGAGTATCAAGATCAATGTGTTTGGTTTGGAGTGATACATTGGATTATATGAAAGTTGAATTATACTTTTATTGTCTTTTTTTTTGTAAGTTTGGTAGTACCTTTCATTTTTCTCTTCTTTTTTTTTCATTTTTTTTTTAAACTTCATTTTCATCAACATGTCCAGATACATCACCCCGATCGGGGAAGGGAATTGAACCTGTGATGAGTGCTATAACAGCTCGCCTCATCACCATTTAACCAAGACCCCAAATACAATTATACTTTTATTGTCACATCTTAACTCTATACCTAATTTCTGAACCAATCCAAGCTCAGTAAGAGCATCTTGTAACCAAAGTGTTTTTTAGCTTTTTCCTTCGTCACCCTGTACTCTGCTTCATAATAAGAAAGAGAAAGGGTTACTAAATTTCTTACTCAACCATGAAATGAGACTTGAGTAGAGATGAAATATGTACCCTGTAGTAGACCATCTGTATAAAGTGTCACGTGCCCAATTAGAATCCGTATAACTAATAAGAGAATTTGTAGCCTTGCTCGAATAAAGAACATCATAATTCAATGTCCCCTATAAATATTCGAGAAATCTCTTTGTTTTTTTCCTATTACTTTCATGAGGCTTGTGCATAAACCTCTAGTACTAGCAACAAAAGAGATATCAAGCCTATCATGTGTCAAATATGTCAAATTACCCATAAGATGACTGTAAAGAGTAGCATCAACAAGAGGAGTAGTACAATAAAAATTAAGCTAGGATAAAATGGCATTGGTGAAGACTTACAATAACTCATAAGAAACCAAGTAAGTAAATAGGTCACATACTTAGATTGCGAAAGAATGCCATCAAACATATGCTAAATTTCAAGACCCAAAACATAGTGCAATATGCATAACTCTGTAATTTCAAATTTGTTTCTTAAGGTTATTCTTCAATTCCTATATAGATCCAAGTTGGCTTTTAGAAATTATAATACCATCTACATGTAATATGACAATGAGGACTTCATCACCAAAGTGCTTGAATATGTTTGCCAATAATATCTACATTTTTTGAAACCATTCTTTAAGATATAATTGTCAATTTTCATATACCAAGCTTTAGGTGGTTGCTTAAGACCATATAAAAACTTGTTTAATCTGCATACCAAAATTGAAGTTTCAACAATGATACAACTAGGAAATTGTTGCATATAAATACCTTCATGAATATCACTATTCAAAAACAAACGCTTAACATCCATCTAGTGTATTTATATTGATAAGATGCAACAAGAGAAAGGATAGTTCATATAATGTTCATTTTAGCAACTAGAGCAAAATTTTCATTATAATCAACATCTTATTATTGAGAAAAACATTTTGCCACTTATTGGGGTTTTTGTTTTTAAATGATTCTTCTACATTAAACTTTGTCTTATAGATCCATTTACATCTAATTAAATTTTTTCTAGGTGGAAGGGGAACAAGAGTCCAATTATTTTTCTTCCCTAATGAGTCATACTTTGTAGTCATTGTTTTTTCCCATTCAGGTTTCTCCTTTGCTTGAGAATGTATAGAAATCACCTATAGCCAAAACATTAGTCACAAGAACAAAGTAAAATCTAGTTCGATGAGTATCAAAAGGAATACTATTATTAGAACATACAAATTCAAGAGTTTTCTGAGTCCAAATATGAAGATAGGTAGTGGCAGGGACCACTCTATTATCTATCGAATATTCAGGAGGATCACTTGAAGGCGTAGGTGAACTAGGATTAAGAGTAGGCACAAATATGGAAGAAGGGGTAACTGAGATATGAGTAACATGAGATAAATAAATTTCAAGATAACACAAGGTTCTTAAGACTCAAGGGAATAATAAAGATCATTAAATTAAACATCTTTCCAAATGATAACACTTTGGATAAATGGATCAACTAACATGTAAAATTTAGAGTCCTAGGCATAACCAATGATAATACATTTCTGATTCTTGGGCTCTAACTTTTTCCACTTGTCATAAAAAATATGGCCGACCCTTTTGAATTTTGTAACTATAGTTGGCCTTCATAATGTATATTCGACCCTTGATGTATTTATATTTATTATTATAAAGCATATTTTAAATGCTAGAGTCAAAAGAAAAATATATTTTGAATCAAGTCCCATTTGAACTTTTTGAAATTGAAATTTTTGGCTCCTAGTTTGTCAAGTCGACTTCCCTCCACGTTAAGTTGACCCAATCAGATTCACACCCATTCAACCCATCCAGTTCATTATATAAAGGCACCTGGACCTCCCCCTCAAGCCACCAATTCACACTCTCTCAAGTAAGACAATTTCTGGGTATCCTAGCGAAGAACATGTAGGACAAGGAGGATGAAAAGGAGGACAACTTCATCTCTTCTCTCTCTTTACAACTCACACGTGTGAAGGGAATTTCTCTCCCTCCAGTTCGCATATTTTCTGGGTATTTTTGGTTGCAGGGGCCAAAACTTTTGGGAAATGTAGGGAGTCAAAATTTTGGGATTCTAGTACTTGAAGGAGGGCTGAAATTTTGGGGCAGAATAGTAGAGTGAAGTGTTAGATCAGGCTGGAAGGCTTGACTTGGATGATTTTACCATAGATTTTTTGAAGGTTAGTTTGACCTAGTTTATGACTAGAAGGTCTAGGTGTGTCTCTTGTTGAACACGAGAATTTCTCTATTGAAAATTTTGTTGGATTTTTCCCATTGGTGGGTTTTCCCATGGTAAAACGTTTGCTCTCTTTGTGCATTTTTATCTCTATTTTTATTTTTCTCTTATATGGTTGAATTTATGAAGTATATTTTATTAACGGTATATTGGAAAAAATAAAAGAAGATCAACCTCATTAGAAGTAATTATCAATTTTCAGAAATATTGTGCTAGTATCTGAGTGTAGTTCATCATAAGGAGAATGGTGATTGTGTTGATCAAAACCATGAATATATATACTGCAAAGATATGCAACGGTCAGTGAAATAAACGTTTATAATTTTTTTAATAAAATATTAATAAATCTATCTATTACCTTTTCTAACTAACCAATATAAATAGAAACAATATTTTAATTAACAAGACGAAATAAAGGTTAATAAGGACTAAACTAAAAACTAAAAATAAACATAAAATAATAAATAATAAATGATAAAAATATTAATAATTCTAACTATTACCTTTTCTAACAAACTAATATAAATACATACAATATTTTAATTAATAAAATAAAATAAAGGTCAAACAAATAACATAAATAATAATAAAATTAATAAGTAATGAATGATAAAAATAATAAGAATGTACTAGATAATAGTAAATAAATGAAACTAACTACCAATGTAAAAACTAACTCATAAACAAATAATAAATAAAAAAAAACCAACAAACAAATAAATCTAATAATACAACTAATAATATAAAAATAATAATAAAATAACATTACACCAAAACAAAACTGAGGAAGAGTAACCAAAAATATAACAATAAAAACAAAAATATAAAAACAAAAAAAAAGAAAAAGAAAAAACGAGGGAAGAAGAATGAGACCACGATTAGGAGTAGAGCGACATGATCCAATAATGGCTAACCTTCCACCAGTCATCCTTATTCAGTGTGTGATATCTTTTCTGAATCTCAACCACTTTCCTAAATTGGCAATGGAAATGTTGATTCCTCTAAAAAAATGTGGTGTTTAGTCTTCCCAGTGTGCTCAGAAAGAGTTGAGGATCGAGTTGTACTGTGCCTGATATCAACCACATGTTCTTGAATTCTCTTACTTATAGAACGATCAGTTTCCAATGTAGGGAATCCCACAAGAACATGGGATCAAATAAACACCTTTCATGCTCTTGGGATCCAACATGTATTTAACATAATAGAGGGAACCCCGAATGGTGCTCAAAGGTCTAAATAAGGATGAGATCTTATGTTTCCTTAAAATCTGAGAAATTTTGTTTATTGTACGATGGATAAAAGGAAGTTGAACATTACCAATTAATCCATTAAGATCATTCTTTGGTTTTAGACCACTACTGGCATTTAAGAAAGCTCTAAGACCTTGACGCTCACTATAACCATTCTTCTCAAAAACTTCAAGGAAATGGGATTTTTCCTCCTCCAAGTGCTCGTCATCAGAAACCCTAAGAGCTCTATTTTCCAATGTGTTGAGAACACTAGCCTTTTGAGCTAGAAAATAATGAGAGCTAGCGTGAAGATACTACTTAGTGTGGGTTTTATTTCGAAAGACTTGGTGTGAGAAAGAACCATCATCCTTCCTGAGATGAGAACATCTAGAAAAGGAAGGCAACCATCTATTTTTGTTTCCATAGTGAATTTAATGGAGGATGACTAACTATTCAGGTGTTGGTGGAAAGAATCTGACTCTTGACGTCCATGAGACTAGTTTATGAAGGTGTCATCCACAAACCGCTTCCAAAGTTTAGGCTTCAAAGGAGTAGACATCAGGGCCTTCGATTCAAAATATTCCATAAAAAGGCTTGAAACCACAGGGGAGAGAGGAGAACCCATGGCAACACCATATGTCTGCTCATAGAACTCCCCTTCAAAGATTTAAAAGGTGGAGGTAAGAAAGATCTCTACCGATTTAGCTGTGTCTTGATCAGTGATGTGATTGATCACTTCAATAGCCTTCTTAATAGGGATATTTAAGTGATCAATCACATCACTAATAAAGACAAAGTAAATTTGTAGAGATCTGTGTTACCTCTACCAAGTCTCTTTCTCGCACCAAGTCTTTCGGAAGAAAACAAACACTAAGCAGTGTCTTCACACTAGCTCTCATAATTTTCCAGCTCAAAAGGTTGGTGTTATCAACACATTGGCCACTAGAGCTCTTAGTGTTTCTGATGACGAGCACTTGGAGGAGTAGAAAGCCCATCTCCTTGAAGTTTTTGAGAAGAATGGTTATACTAAGCATTAAGGTCTTAGATCTTTCTTAAATACCAACAGTGGTACAAAACCAAAGAATGATCTTAATGGATTAATTGGTAATGTTCAAATTCCTTTTATCCATGGTACAATGGGAAAAATTGCTCGAATTTTAAGGAAACATAAGATCTCTTCCTTATTTAGACCTTTGAGCACCATTCGGGGTTCCCTCCATTCTGTTAAAGACCCATTAGATCCCAAGAGTATGAAGGGTGTCTATTTGATCCCCTGTTCCGGTGGGATTCCCTATATTGGAGAAATTTGTCATTCTATAAGTAAGAGAATTCAAGAACATGTGTTTGATATCATGCATGGTAGGACTCGATCCTCAGCTCTTGCTGAGCACGCTGGGAAGACTAAACACCACAATTGTTTAGAGGAATCAAGAGTCCTTGTTTAGAGGAAGTGGTTGATATTGAGAAAAGGTCTCACACGCTGAATAGGGATGACGAGTGGAAGGTTAGACGTTGTTGGATCCCGTCACTCAACTGCTAATCCTGGTCTTATTCTTCCTTGTTTTTTTGTTTTTGTTTTGATTTCTTCTTTTTTGTTTTTATATTTATGTTTTTATTGTTATAGTTTTGGTTACTCTTCCTTTTTCTTTTTGTTTGGTGTAATTTTATTTTATTATTATTAATTTATTTGTTTATTGTTTTTTTTTAATACTGGTTTATGAGTTAGTTTTAATATTGGTAGTTAGATTAATTTATTTATTACTATCTAATATTTTTACTATTTTTATCATTTATTATTTTTATTATTATTTTATGTTTTTTTTAGTTTTTATTTTATGTTTTTAGTTTAGTTCTTATTAACCTTTATGTTGTTTTGTTAATTAAAATATTGTTTCTATTTATATTGGTTAGTTATAAAAGGTAATAGATAGATTTATTAATATTTTATTAATATTCTATTACATTTTTTATAAACGTTTATTTCATTGACCATTGCATATCTCTGTAGTATATATATTCATGGTTTTGATTAGCACAATCTTCATTCTCCCGATGATGAACTACTAAGTACACTCAGTAGGTCGAAATGCGTCGGCTCTATAAACTCTGATGTGATTTTTCGGAAGAATTATGTTAAAAATTAGCTATGGATCACAGATGTTTACACTCTCAAATCTTAATGTTATGTCGAGTTTTATTCCATTCCATTTTTCTTTTGGAGTAACTTGCAAAACTTCCTTAGTAGGAACTTGATTTAAAATATAATTATCACAACAAATGGCTTCAACCTAAAACCTTTTATATAATATTTTAGAATAAAGCACTCATCTAGCCATTTTAACCAATGCTATATTTTTCCTTTCAACTACCCCATTTGTTGAGGTGTATAAAGAACAATATTTTGATGTTGAATACCATGCTTAGATAAATATGCAATGAATTCCTTTTAATGAATCCTCCTCTTTTATTAGTTCCCAATGTCTTAATACTTTAACTATATTAATTTTCAACCTTGTATTTAAATTATAGAAATTTACCAAATGTTTCACTTTTATTTTTTGAAAAAAAACCCCAAGATTTTTTGTTATGATAATCAATAAAAATAGGAATATAGAAACTTTATAAAAATAAGTTGTTCCAAGCATGCCACATATATCACTATGAATTAATTTCAAGTGTTCTTTAATATGCAAAGCTTTATGTTTATGAGACATATCCATATGATGTTTACCAAACACACAAATTTCACAAATACCTTCAGTGGAAGAAATAGGATATAAGACAAGTGCCATTTTAGATAACATTTGCATTTTACCATATTTCAAGTGACCGAGATTAAATTTGTTCATCAACACGAGCAACATCAGGATAAAATGGTTTATTGTTAGTTGAATTAGAACTAGTAAATTTATTTAAACCGTAATAGTGATAACATAAATATAAGGAACTACTTTGAAGTTATGTATGATATCTTTAATAACATATATATCTCGCCCGACCATATTTCAACTTATAACCTTTTTGACACGAATGAAAAATACAAGGAAAATTGATGGGCATGCCTTGAAAATGAAAAACATCTTCCAATGTACCGAACTTTACCATTACTTTGTGATGTGTGTTTGTGTCATAAGAGTATAACAATAAGTAGTATCATACATACATTTAGAAGCACTAGAATCCATAATCCATTCCAAAGAAGAAGAAGATTTACCTAGTTGAACAAAATAGGCACAAAGGGAAACTTGTTATTCAAAAAATGTGGTAACATTTCCCTCCTTATGTTAGTGCATAGAATCGTTCCACATTTTTCAATGGGATTTTCCCTTACACACCATTGCCTCTTCCATTGTTGTACACTTTCTTTTCTTTTTTAATTCATAATGATAGCTCCTGGTATGGGGGGGAAATACGTGTATGAATTTATCACTTACTTCTCATCATACACCAACCGCTAATGGCTAACAGAGTGCGTGATATTTCTAAAGCAAGGTTTTTTTCCTTGGCTTTAACAAGTTCACATCTCCATTTAAAGTAAATCTTTTCAGGGTGGTTCGTTTTGCCACAATACACTTTCTTTTTACCAACATCATCACTTGCATCATTAGAAGAGCGTTGGGAAGATCCTTTAGTATGTGGTTTAGTATTTTTATTAAAAAAAATATTAGGATTATTTTTATTATGTGTCATTAGAATTTTATTAGGAGTTAGTTGTCCTGAAGAAATCAACTTTTCTTGCTCATTAATAAAAAATTTACAAAAATCTTCAAAGCTAGGTGTCATAGATCTTTTAAATATTTCAATTGTTCTATTCCTAGTTTGGATGAACATATCAACTTGAAGAAGAAAATTGTCTTTTACAAGCATTACTAAGGTTGTATATGTTTACTTGTAATCTTTCCCATGAGTATATATTTTTTCATTTAGGGTTTTTAGTTCAACAAGAAACAATTCTATCAGGTTTTTAGTTCAACAAGAAACAATTATATCATATCAAAATATTTAGGATCTAATTCCTATATTTTCTTTTTAAGGTAGTAAGTAGATACATCATAAAATTTATCAAATAAAGAAGCTAAAGTGTTCCATACCTCAACTAGACTATTTTAAACCTTAATATGTACCTAAGTAATATCTGACACGGTTTGACTAATGAATCCTCTTGCTTGACCATACCATTCTTCCTATATAACCAAACCTTTAACATCGATATGTTTCTTATGTTCATCATAACTAACTGCCATTAATTATTACTCCTGAGAGTATAAATCATCTTTCTCTTCCATGGAAGATAGTTAGTACCCATTGACTCATGAATAAAATAAGGCAAACAAAGTCCAAAAACTTATGAATAGAATAAAATATGTATGAACTACTTTTTTTTCTTAATTGGATGAATCTCGAAGTAACTTACCGTACTTATGGTTTCCATAGAGATTTTGAATTACAAGTATCTTACTTGAAATTACTTGCAACAAAAAAAGTATATGTATGACTCTCGTGGCTCTACTAGTCAATGAGAAATTCCACACAGATAGATCAACAATCATTATCCATATCCACTATTATGAAAATGCCCAGATGGGTGGACCTGTTAAAGATAATATACAAAGAGGCGAGTGCACAATTCTTAGAGAGGAAAATTGTGGCCATACAACCCCTTCCTAGACATAGTTTTATAATGGTTTTACAAGATATCAAAACTTATCGGTCCATTGATGGATGGAAAAACACATGGGTTCCTCCATATGGGGCTTAGGAGGCATACAACCAATGGGACAAGTGATTTCTTCCAAGTCAGGGATCTAATCATGTTCAAGTACAACTTGAGAGGACTCAATGTTGCAATTGAATCCACAAGACTATGATGCATGCAAGACGATGAGCCATGTTGCATCCTTCAAAGATTGAAACATGATCTTGAAATTTACTATACATGGCCTCGTCTGTACAAATTTTGTACAAGTTCATATGGTGCACAAACAAATGAGAGAAGGTGTTGAGTAGCAAGAAAAAGGAAAAACCCGCCCACCAAAAAAGGTTTCACAAAAAGCGATCTCCTAGATCAAAATATATTAGTTTCAAAAGAAAAACTAGATCAATAAAAAAAGGGGCTTTGTACCACCAAAAATAATAAAGTGCACTAAAACCTTAGATTATAAAATAAATAAATTTCCTAGGCTATGGTAGGAAAATTGATTCAAATTTGAGAAGTCCAAATCCAAATTTAATGAAAAAATAGTCAATCTTAGTTGATTCTTTTGTCCTTGAGACAATGGTGAGATCAAAATTAAAAAAAACCTAAATCCTGTTTAAAAATTAAGAAATTTAAGGAGAATCCGTAATGTATATTAGATTTGATGACAAAACTACAAATTAAAGAGCTCAAAGAATTTTTTTTTTCTTTGGATTGACCCATGGGGATTTGAGCCTTGAATCTCATTATTTATACAATACTTAAAAACTCAACAATCTCCAATTTCGCTTCCCCCCATTGATTGAGCTCAAAACAATTTGAAGAAAATGTTGTCATGTAAAAAAATACTGAAAGAGGTAGATTATAGAAACTAGCTCTTATACCATGTTACAATATAGAGACATGAATAAACATACAACAATATTAAACATAGGAACCTTACTAGACTATCGTCCTATTGATATAACAACAAAAAGTAATCAAAGTAATCAAAGTGAACTCCTCTCTCTTGGATTGAGATGTTGGGTGGCCAACAACTAAATCCTTCCAATCCTCCTGTTGCTGGACAACACAAGATGGTTTTCTATGGAGCTATTTGGCCAGCATAACAATGTGTCTCCTATTTCTCTTCCCAAGGCTAGCTTTTATAGACCATTTCCAACTTTTCCCTCATTCTCTTGGTCCAAGATGGATGGTGACACAAGAGCGAGGGTATGATTCCTTTGTGTGCTGCTATAAAGCCTCAAGGTGGGTCAAAGGTGATTGTACTTGGTTAGGTTGAGTGAGAATATTTTTCATCAAGTGTGCCAAGTGGTCCCGGATGGTAACATTCCGTCATCCCCAGGACTGTGTGACTATTGAAGGGATAACCGCATAGTGTGCGGCTATCGAAGAAAAAGCCGCACTGCGCGCTGAGATCCAGTGCTGCTTGTGCGCGGTCCAAATTTTTTTTCCTTTGACCTTATGAAAAAATTAATTTTTAGCTGCTCCTAATGTATTTCTTCCCTGTAAACCTTTATCTCTACCTCCTGCTTGACATTTTTAATGTCTTTTTCTCGTATGATTTTCCAGTGTTAACAGTTGCCCCCTAATGTATGAGGTATAGGAAGAAGTGTATAGCCAAAATACATTATAGTTTCTTTTCTGTGTGGTCCTTTTTAGAGAGAGAGAGAGAGTAACTTGCTTTGAAACTGAGTTGAGAGACCCCTTGCCTTGAGTAAAAATGACACTATGCTCTGTTGAAAACCTGTAAGAGAGAAAATTAAATAAAATATTTCTACGAGACATGCATGTCCCATGCTCGTGATGTTTTAACTAGTTAATATTATCTAACATATAATGGTTTTGTCTATGCCACTTTTGGTAGTGACCTGTTGTTGGTTGACGATGACGGTTGCTGACGCCCTCGGGGGCATTATTCTTTGAAAGAAGGTTGAATGTGGTTCCCACATGCATAATCTTGGTACGACATGTTTGTTTAAAACGAATGATCATTGTAAGAATTTTTGAAAGAGATGCTTATCAAGTCACGGGTCTTCGACGAATTATGACAGAGTGAAACGGTTATGAAGTATGATACCATCTTGACATGAAAGCTTATCTTGAAGTAGAATGTCAAGAGGATCGATGACATCAATTGGGAATGATGATTCCCATAGTTCCATCCAGGGATGCCCCTATTGAGGTGAGGAGTCATCCAAGGTACTACCTACTTCTTGGAAAATCTTTGACGTTGTAGTCGACAAGAAGGAAGCATCAACTGACTGAGATAAGTACTGATGCAAGGAACCAGGGTTCCTAATGTAGTAGGGTGCGGTGTGATGGGTTAACTAGGCATGATGACGTGAAATGGCTATAACTGATGATGGTAGTTAAGTGGTCTGAGGTTGGAGCTGTAAATGTGAGTGACGACAGTCATAACAATTTATAGTGAGGAAATCCATGGAGTCGATAGGACATCCATGGTGGGTGTATGGTTGCTATGAGTGTCACCGTTGGGTATGGTAAAGAATGCCTAGCTCCAAACAAGGGTGATTAAGGACTATTTCCAGGTGAGAAAAGTAAATGGATGGATGGGAGTGCTCTCCTAAAAAAAACTGTGTACACTTTCCAAAATAATATAGAATGGGTTTGGATGTACAAGCACAGAGATGGGTGACCCTATAAACATGAAATCATCCATAACTATGATCTGAGGAGTGTGTTTTTCTAAGGGTGGGGGGCCCATTGGTTGGTCTCGATGCGAGGGTGATGAAGCAGATGAAAAATGTCGCATATGGGCTATACTGATGGGGGTATGATAGGCCAAATGTGAGACATAGTGGTGCATTTTTTGACCTGCTTGTGAGAATAGTGGCCCGAGAAAGGGGTTTTAACATGACAAGGGTAAAACTTGACTTGATGTATGATGGATGAATTGACATGAAGTGCTTCCCGGGCTTGGTTTTTTACGGCCATGGCTCCAGACCTTTGGTGTATTGTATACATGAGTGATGGATTCCATAGAGGGTAAGGTTCTATTGACCTACAATGGTGTTTATCATGTGCAAGGTGGGGTGATGATAAACATGGTTAGGTGAATGAAAACTATGGTTGATTTCTTTGGAGAAATTATGTTAGGATATGCAAAGCTTCTTCGGGGAGCCTATCATGCTAGGGGTAGAATGATACCTACTCTTGTACCTTTGTTGGTTGGGACATATGGTGATTTGGAATGTTTGTAATATCTGCAACCAATACCCCAAGTAAAAGAATATTTTTAATACAAAAATATTTGAAATAATTTGAATGTAAAGCAATGAGAGAGGGCATACTTGTTGTGACTGAAAATGACTTTTTTTCTAAGTTGTAGATTTATGGGCCTAGTTTGAATATGATGAAGCGATGATCACTATGTTTCTCGCGGTTTTGCGATCGAGTACTCTGAGCTCTAGTTATGGTCTGTTGAATAATGAGAAAAGGGTGATATATGGGCCAATATGGCTCATTTCAACTCATTTGTGTCTTTTAGGAGTATGAGGTCAGAGCTGAGCCCCCGCTCCCAATATTTTCTTGACGTTGCAATTAGCCTGAGTACCCGAGATCGTGCCGTCAGTGTCAGGTAGGGCCCTAAACATCCATATTTTCATCTTTGTCATTTTCTTGCACGAGGGGTACATAAAAATATGGATTTGTACGAACTTTATATCCCTTTTTTTCCTTGACCGCATGGGCGATCATGGTTGACATGCATGGTCCTCGCACAATTTTTTTTTTTTTTTTTTTTTTTTTTTTGGCGAGCCCTTCACGCCTGGGAAAAATCTTGCACGATGGACCGCGTGTATGTATCTGATACAGACACGAGGTCATTGCGCCTGAGCTCTGCATAGGTGCGACGAAGTCAAAATTTTGAATTTTTTAAAATCTTTTGGGTTTGAGAAACTGATTTTTGGTTTTTTCTCTAGTGACAAGATGTTGTGGCGCGAGAGAGACTGATTTGATCTCTGAGCAGCGGTGGCACAATACTTCGGTGCTCGGGGGGTTTTGGCACAGTATGGGTTGCTCAAATTTTTAGAGAAAAACCTAATGAGATCGCAGGATGGCTTATTGCGATACTTGGTCCATTGCTGGAACAAGAGACAACATGTTATGGTGTTGCACCACAGAGACATCGTCATCTAGCCGAAGAATGAAATTTACTTTGTGGCTAGTCTACTGCCTCAGGGGTAGGCTCTTTTGTACCCAATCCCAGCTGGGGAAGTGAACATTCGCTGCTGGGCCCAAGGTCACTATGGGCTTGACGTGATCACTCAGTGATGTGTCTGTGTGAGCTCTATGAAAAAACTATCTGAGAGGGATTCCCTGGTGATGATAGTTCACATATCAAGGTCGTCAGTGCCTCATCGAGCATCAGGCCCACATATTGCAGTTTTGCACCGGTGTCAGGCCTCTCATTTCTATGATTGGGCTTGCTATGTCTACCAGGGCATGATTACACAACTAGGCAAGGCCCAGAGGGGGACCACTAAGGTCTTCGCCTATGTGAGTATCCTCTTCAGTATCATGTATGAGAGGGTAGTGATGCTTAGGCCTTTTGTGGCAGTGCCCATGGGTCCTCTGAGGGATCCTAGGATGCAGAAATAGGCACCTGTGATGCCCTGAGGTGGAGGAGGAGAGGCGGGTCGCTACTAGGATGTGATAGTTGAGGCGTGGTTCAAGTCGAACCCATATATGTTTCTGGACTACTTGTACTCGATGATGGACTTTCGGGGGGGACTTGGATATGGGTCTTCCTATAGGTTATGCATGGGGCCCGACATGTATGACTTTTGATGCTTTCTGCATTTTTGAGGATATTAATTATATATAGATCTATATGTCTTTGATGGTGACACTCGTACTATTTTTTGTTTCTCTTGCAGATGTGGGTTCAATAGGGAGTCCTACTACCCGCTTGGTGGGTCATCAGCCCTTGAGGAGGGTCCTAGTAGGGGTTCGTCAGGCCCCGATTGGGGGGCAAGGGGGTGTAGGAGGCCCTTCAGGGGAGGGAAGCATCACTGCAATTGTCGTTGGGGATGCTTCTGTCCTTTCTTGAGCTGAGACAATCGAGGCATAGGCAACAACGGTTGAGGCACAGGTCGCGATGGTCAAGGAGCAGTTAGTTGTTGTTGACCTTAGAGTGCTCGCGGCAGAGGCTTGGGCTGAGGCCGTTGACGTTCGTGCAACAAGTCTAGCTAACTCATGCAGTCAGTCAGATAGGTTGACCCAGGTTATTCCGGTCCAGGAGTTCTTTGATGATTTGGACGATGTATGGCTCGAGACAATGATGGCTCGAGAGAGGGAACATCGTCTGACTTTACGCCGGGAGGCACTTGCTATTTTGGCTGTTGCACCTATATTAGCACCGAGTGCAGCCGTGGGTCTAGAGGACCCACCAAGCGAGGCTCAACCCTAGATATTTTTGTATGGTTAGGGAAAGCACCCATTATGAGGATGCTTCCCTATTTTTTATGAAAAAAATATTTTTTGGTTGACATGATGTCAGGTATCTACTTTGTATACTGTGTTGAGATTCAACAAGAAAATCCTAGTGAAAATTAAGCACCTATACTAGGATGGAGCCTCAGAATCTTTTTAGGTGGATGTATATTTATAGATGCATGAGAAAATTCTATTTATAGATGTATGTGAAATTCTATTTATAGATTGCATGTCTACTATTATGATCCCTTAATATTAGTTGGACAATAAACTATATTCGATTCTCAATGAGCACTTGGAAATAGTTAACTGAAGTGGAAAATAAGCTAGCTAAAGGAATTTCGAGTTACGTGGTTGGTTGGTGTGACATGCAGGTTGAATTAGTTGTAACTAAGTGATTCAAAGTTGTAAGAAAGTTGGAAGTGCAATTATGCAAGTTGTAAAGTAGTTTAACTCAGTTAAGTGAGTTAAACTCAGCTGTGCTAGTTGTAACTGAAGATACACTAGTGAGAGATCAAGTGAATTAATTATTAATTAATTCACAATCAGTGGTCTCACATGCAACTGAATATTTACTATTATTAACTGCATGCATGTCAGATCCAGTGGAGACCCAGTTGAGTTCTAGGTGAAAGCGAAGTAAACTATTAGTTGTGACATTATCCGGTTGCACATATGCAACCACACACACATTGGATGTGCCCATGAGGATTGTGTAGTCAAGGCAGGCAATATTTCACTCATTCAGGTATTTCTATCAGCTGGGATTGTGCAGTGGAGGCAGGTTGTCTGGAGACAGTAAATTGGCTAAGGAACTTGCCAATTTTTGTATGATAGTGTGAGATAGTTAGCTCATGTACTGAGAGCTCTTAGATTAGATCTTTGTATGTATTTGTTTCATGATCCATGATATAATACATAATAGAATATAGTGGGGTTTTTACCTATAATTTTTCCTCGGGTAAATTATCTGTGTTATGTGTGATTGACCTTTCTTCATGATATTGTAATTGGCGATTGTATTTTAAATTCCACAAAGATTTGTAGAAGCGATTCTGTATTTAAAAATAGCATATTGGTAGATCAGGACAATCCAGGATATACATGAATTTTGTATTAAATTTCTACATGGTATCATAGCATAGGAGATTGCAGTAGTGAAGCAGGATCTGAGTTTGTTTGTGGAAATAATTTGAATTTGCAGAAATAATTTCTTGGTGCTACAACTGATTCAAGATCGAAATGTCTTTCAATGGCTTGAGGTTAGAGTATGCACTTGAGGGAAACTCAAACTACATTTCTTGGAAGGACAGAACGGAGGCAGTGCTCGAAGACAATGGCTTGAAGGAATTCATTGACAATGATGTTCCTAAGTGTGCTTCGTCAGATGCTGCCAATCTTGATGCATGGAAAAATAAAGTGGCAAAGGCGAGGAGGATCCCGTTGGAGGGAGTACGAGACCAAATTGTCTCAAGCCTATATGGGAAAGCCACACCATATGCTATGTGTAAGGCTTTGACGAGTCTATTCCAAAGCAACAACAACCATAGGAAATTGGTGCTCAAAGATAAACTTAGGAAGATCAAGATGGAAAAGGGCGACAACATTCCAAAGTATCTCACGAAGTTTTTCTAATGTCGGGATGAACTGGGGAGTGTGGGAATAACTGTTGTTGATGATGATTTGGTGAGCTTGGCTCTCTTGGGACTTCCTAAGAGTTGGCACAGTTATGAAGACTCTGTCAAAGGACGGGAAACAATTCCGAATTGGGAATGATTGTGGTCGGATCTGGTGTAGGAGGAGTTTAGGCGGAATACCAAAGATGGCTCTTCATCAAAGCATGATGATGATGAAGAGGATTGTGCTTTGGCTACCAAGGCAAAGAAGGGGAAGGGGAAGAATTTCCATTCTAAATATGAGTCTAAAGGCAAGAAGCTGGATATGTCCAAGGTGAAGTGTTTTCACTCTCATGAACATGGGCATCTTGCTACTAACTGTCCGCAAAAGAAGAATAACAAGAAGGTTGCTGGAGCTACAACTGGTGAGGCCCTTGCCTTGCAATTTGAGCTTTACTTCTCTTTGATCATATGCATGGTGTCAAGTTCATTGGGATCGGTGTGGTATTTGGATAGTGGTGCTTCCTTTCACATGATGGGAGATAAGGAACTTTTCAGTGACTTGGAGGAGAAAGATCTCCATATGCATATAGATATGGGAAACGACGAACGATACAGTGCTACCGGGATTGGTACCATTACCTTTCAGAGGGAGTCCGATAAACCATTCCAATTGAAAGATGTTATGCATGTTCCAGGTCTGAAGAAAAATTTGGTCTCAGCTGCAATGTTGGAGGACATAGGCTATGACATTTTTTTCAGTGATGGAAAAGCTTCCCTGTGACATAAAACAATGGGTAAAGCCAAGAGGATAGAGATTCGAGTTAAGAATATCTACAAGCTGGAGGTAGATGGCTGTGCTGCCATGATGGGCAAGGCAGAAAAAGTGGTGAGCCAGGATGAGGGCGAATTATGGCACAGGCGATTGGACCATCTTCATCATGGAGCCTTGAAAGTCATGCAACAAATATCTACTGGACTTCCAATGGGAACACTTGCTTAGTTAGATCAGTGCAAGGGTTGCACCATGGGGAAGTATGTAAAGTCCACCTTTCATGAGAAGGAGAACTGTGCTTCAGGGATCCTTGAGAGAGTTCACACAGACGTGTGTGGACCGTTCTCGGTTGCTTCAACAAAAAAACATAAGTACTATGATATTTTTTTGGATGACTTTTCTCGTAAATGCTAGATCTTATTCATGTAGAAGAAGGATCAAACATTCTCAAAGTTTTGTGAGTTTAAGGCTTTGGTGGAGAAAGAGTCGGGGAAGCAAGTGAAGGCTCTTAGGAGTGATAATGGTGGAGAATACATATCTAAATAATTCAAGAACTTCTGCAGCAACGAAGGAAATCGAAGAGAAATCATAGCGCCTCATAACCCACAACAAAATGGGGTCGCAGAGAGGAAGAATAGAACGATCGTGGGTGCAGCACGAGTGATGTTGCATGATCAAGGCCCTCCAATGCATTTGTGGGTGGAAGCATGCAACATTGTGGTTTATGTGCAAAACCGTTGTCCTCATAGGGTACTTGGCATGAGTACACCTGAAGAATATTTCACTGGTAAGAAACCAGATGTTTCACACTTTAAGATTTTTGGCTCATCTGTTTATCTGCATGTGACCAAGAACACCAGGAAGAAGCTAGAGCCGACTGCTGAAGTTGGGATTTTTGTGGGGTACACAGAAATACCCCATAATTATCATGTGTATTTGCCTAACAGTAAGATGGCTGTTATGCGACAGGATATAAAATTCGAAGAGGGGAAAGCCATGCAGTTGTCGCTTGAGAGGGAGCTAGACTTGCATGCGGAGGAGGAACTGCTGGTTCCCAAAGATGAGTCTCTAGATGTGGATCAGCCATAGGAGGAGGTTCATGGAGTGGAGGAGTCCACTCACGTAGATCCAACCATCAAAATTGGTAGAAGGTGTACCACAAAAGATGATAGGCTGAGACTTGATGCTACACAGAATGTAGGAGCCCCTACTTCACAGCGCAGACAAAGACAATCTCTTGACTGATTTACTGGATACATGGCTATCATGAGAAAATATTTGTGAGTGAACCATCCTCCTTTCAGGAAGCAATGCAAGAGCCCACATGGGTAGATGCAATGGTGGAGGAGTATGACTCCATTTTCAAAAACAGTGCTTGGGAAATTGTTCCAAGGCTGGTTGATAAATCAGTGGCAGGTTCAAGATGGATCTACAAGGTAAAGCAAGCTGCTAATGGGAGTGTAGAGAAATACAAGGCCATATTTTTGGCCTAGGGCTTCTCACAGATCGAGGGGATAGATTATGAAGAGACCTTTGCACCTGTCACAAGGTATTCTTCCATAAGTACCATCCTTACTCTCTCAGCACAGATGGGTTGGCGCATTCATCAGATGGATGTGAAAACTATGTTTCTCAATGGGATGATTGAGGAAGAGGTGTACATAGAGAAACCTGAAGGTTTTGAGATATTCAACAGCGAGTCGCATGTGTGTCGACTCAAAATAGAATTGTATGGGCTGAAGCAAGAACCCCATGCTTGGTACACTTAGATAGACATCTATTTCACCAGACTGGGCTTCACCAAAAGTGAAGTAGATGCAAACCTATACCAAATTGTGGTGGAGGGTAAGCTTTTAATCATTTTTCTTTATGTTGATGATTTAATATTGATTGGTGATGAGCAGCTGATACACTCATGCAAGGAGGATCTTTCAAAGGAGTTCGAGATGAAGGATATGGACTCCTTCATTATTTCCTTGGATTGGAAATATGGCAGCGAGATGGTGAAATTTTTGTGTCTCAAGGAAAGTATGCAAGGGAGATACTGGGTAAGTTTCACATGGAGTGCTGCAAACCCATGGATACTCCTCTTCCAGGAAACTGGAGGAAAGAGGATGCTACTTCTGGAGAGGTAGTGGATGCTACTGTTTATCAACAGTTAGTGGGTTCGCTAATGTATCTAGTGAAAATGAGACCAGAAATTTGCTATGCGGTTAACCAACTGAGTCAAGCTATGGTTAAGCCTACCAAGATATTTTGGAAGGCGGGTAAGCATGTCTGGAGATACCAAAGGGGCACATCAAAGTATGGATTATGGTACAGACATATGGATGGAGTGAAGTTGCATGGCTTCAGGGATGCAGATTGGGCTGGAAGCCCAATGGAAATAAATAACACATCAGGGTCGATATTTAGTATCGGGTCTACAGTTGTTTCTTGGTACAGAAGGAAGCAAAGACCCATGACACTCAATTCAGTGGAAGCAGAATACATGGTAGTGAGTCAAGCTGCATGTGAGGCTATTTGGATGAGAAAGATCTTGGTTGGTTTATTTGGTTCTCATTTGGATCTGACAGTGATTCATTGTGATAATCCGAGTTGCATTAAACTCTTGATTAATCCTGTGTTTCATGATAGATAAAAGAATATAGATATCTGGTACCATCATCTCAGAGATTGTGTGCAGAGGAGAATCATGTTGCTTCAGTACATTCCCACGGAAGATCAAGATGCAGATATTCTGACGAAGGCGCTCACTAAGAGAAAATTCGAATACCATAGAGACAGGATCGGGGTGAAGGATAATCCCTTTCTTGTTGAGAGGGAGTGTTGAGATTCAGCAAGAAGATCCTAGTGAAAATTAAGCACCTACACTAGGATGGAGCCTCAATCTATTTTTAGGTGGATGTCTATTTATAGATGCATGAGAAAATTCTATTTATAGATGTATGTGAAAATTCTATTTATATATTGCATGTCTATTTATAGATGCATGTCTACTATTATTATCCCTTAATATTATTTTGAAAATAAACTATATTCTATTCTCAATGAGCACTTGGAAATAGTTAACTAAAGTGGAAAATCAGTTAGCTAAAGGAATTTTGAGTTAAGTGGTTGGTTGGTGGGACACAGAGGTTGACTTAGTTGTAACTGAGTGATTCAAAGTTGTAACATAGTTGGAAGAGCAGTTATGTAAGTTGTAAAGTATTTTAGCTCAGTTAAGTGAGTTAAACTCAATTGTGCTAGTTGTAACTGAAGATACACTAGTGAGAGATCAAGTGAATTAATTATTAATTAATTCACAATCATTGGTCTCACATGAAACTGAAGATTTACTATCATTAACTGCATGCATGTCAGATCCAGTGGAAACCCAGTTGAGTTCTAGGTGAAATGGAAGTAAACTATCAGCTGTGACATTATCCAGTTGCACACATGCAACCACACACACATTGGATGTGCCCATGAGGACTGCGCAGTCAAGGCAGGCAAGATTGCACCCATTCAGGGATTGCGCAGCAGAGTCAACCTGTCTGGAAACATTAAATTGGCTAAGGAACTTGCCAATTTTTGTATGACAATGTGAGACAATTAGCTCATGTACTGAGAGCTCTTGGATTAGAGCTTTGTAAGTAATTGTTTCATGATCCATGATATAATACATAATAGAATATAGTGGGGTTTTTAGCTATAAGCTTTCCTCGGGTAAATTATCTGTGTTATGTGTGATTGATCTTTCTTCATGATATTGTAATTGGCGATTGTGTTTTAAATTTCACAAAGATTTGTAGAAGCGATTCTATATTTAATAGTAGCATATTTTTAGACCAGGAGAATCTAGGATATACATGCATTTTGTATTAAATTTCTACATACTGGGACTCATATATTTTTTGATGTATATATGCAAGATGTATATTTTTGCAACTCTTATGATGTGTCTATGGTTATTATTTGTGTTTATGATGGATGTTATGTACCTATGTGTTGTGCTATTCAACAACCACCATGATTTTAGAATAGTTACCTTAGAAAAATAATGAGTGCCCTTTGAAAATTTTTAGAGTAAAACAAATAAAACCCTTAAGTGATTCATTTAAATAGAAATAGTAATCAAAGGGTGTAAAAAACCTTGAATTTTAGCCTTAAAAACACATGAGCGGATAATGACCACAAAATCGCAATGAAACACATATGGCTCTTAAAATCCACTTAACATAAATTGCGATGCGATATATTTCGAAGTGATTTAATAAAGAAGAAAGGTATTTTCCCAATCAAATTCTATAAGAAAGAGATTGCAGGATCCACTTCCGCCACGTAGGCAAATCGCAAATCGCATATCGCAGTTCTACCCCAACGATCTTAAAATCATCCTCCGCATTTCCTCGTTGCGATATACTCTATTGCATCGCACTTTGGCTTCATGACCACTTTTTCCCTTCATTCATTTCCACCGATATTGTGATTGAGATATCACAATAAGAAAAAATTAGCTGATCGAAATTTTATAAAGATCCACACACGAATAAAACCGTGATGTTGAGATTCAACAGGAAGATTCACCACCCACGCCTAGTGCATTAAGCACCTAGTTTCATTAAGCACCCAGACTAGGGTGGTGCCCACAATGCTATTTTTGGGTGCATGTCTATTTTAGTTATCCCTTAATTAAGATGGACATTAAACTGTAATCTATTCTCAATGTGGACTAGAATGAGTAAACTGAAAGTGATAAATTCAGTTAGGTAGTGGATTTCAAGTTAGAGGTTGTTGGTGAGGCATACAGAGTAATTCTAATTGTAACAAAGTTTGAAGTGCAGTGGTGCATGAGTTGGTGCAAGTTGTAAAATTTTTAACTCAGTTAAGTGAGTTAAACTCAAATGTGCTAGTTGTAACTAAAGATACACTAGTGAGAGATCTAGTGAATTAAATATTAATTAATCCACAATCAGTGATCTCACATGCAACTGAGGATTTACTATTATTAGTTGTATGCATGTCAGATCCAGTGGAGACCCAGTTGAGTTCTAGGTGAAAGGGAAGTTTACTATCAGTTGTAGGATTATTGGCTTGCAAAGGCAAGCAAGAATTCCTATATTTTAGGGATCTTTACCATCAGGGATTGCGCAAGCAAGGCAGATTGCCTGGAGGCTGAGAATTAGCTATGTGTTGGTTAGTTTTGCATATGACAGTGTGAGACAATTAGCTGAGTACTGGAGGGCTCTTGTTAGAATTTTTTCATGATCCATGCTTAATATACAATAGAAGATAGTGGGGTTTTCAGCTGTAAGCTTTCCTCGGGAAATTATCTGTGGTGTGTGTGATTGATCTTTCTTCATGTTCATGTGATTAGCGATTGTGTTTTTAATCCCGCCAAATATTTGTAGAATAAATTCAGTATTTAAATTTAGTACATTGTTAGATCGGGTGAATCCAAGATATACATGCATATTGTATAATTTCTACATGGTATTAGAGCACAGGAAATTGCAGAAGTGAAGCAGGAGCTGAGTTTGTGACTAGATAGAATTCGAATTTGCAGAAATACTTTCTTGGTGTTACAACTGATTCAAGATCGAAATGGCTTTCGATGTCTTGAGGTTAGAGTATGCACTCAAGGGCAGCTCAAACTACATTCCTTGGAAGGACAGGATGGAGGAAATACTCGAAGACAATGGGTTGAAGGAATTCATTGACAAAGATGTTCCTAAACTTGATGTTGCAAATGATGCAAATCTTGATGCATGACAAAAGAAAGTGGAAAAGGCGAGGAGGATCCTATTGGAGGGAGTACGAGACCATTGTCTCAAGCCTCCATGGGAAAGCCACACCATATGCAATGTGGAAGGCTTTGATGGATCTATTCCAAAGTAGTAGCGACCATAGGAAACTGGTGCTCAAAGATAAACTCAGGAAGATCAAGATGGAAAAGGGCGACACCATTCCAAAATATCTAACAAAGTTTGTCCAAAGTCGGGATGAACTGGGGAGCGTTGGAATAAAAATTGCTAATGATGATTTGGTGAGCTTGGATCTCCTAGGAATTTCCAAGGGTTGGCACAGTTATCAAGACTCTGTCAATGGAAGGGAAAAATTTCCAGATTGGGAACGACTGTGGTTGGATTTGGTGCAGGAGGAGTTTAGACAGAACACTAGAGGTGGATCTTCATCTAAGAATGAGGATGAAGAAGATTGTGCTTTGATTTCCAAGGTGAGGAAGGGGAAGGGGAATAAATTCCATTCTAAATGCGAGTTCAAGAATGACAAGAAGCAGGGCATGTCCAAGGTGAAGTGTTTTCACTGTCACAAGCATGGGCATTTTGCTACTAACTGTCCACAAAAGAAGAAGAAAAAGAAGGCTGGAGGATCTGTAGCCGGTGAGGCCCTTTCCTCACAATTTGAGCTTGACTTCTCATTGATTGCATGCATGGTTTCTAGCACATTGGGATCTATGTGGTATTTTGATAGTGGCGCTTCCTTTCACATGACAGGAGATAAGGAACTTTTCAGTGAATTGTAGGAGAAATATTTCCAGATGCATATTGAGATGGGTGACGACGGATGGTACAGTGCTACCGATATTGGTACTATTACCTTTCAAAGGGATTCAGGTAAAGCATTTCAATTAAAATATGTAATTCGTGTAGCAGGTATGAAGAAAAATTTGGTCTCAGTTGTAATGTTGGAGGATAGAGGTTATGATGTTATTTTTAGTGATGGAAAATATTTCCTGCGACATAAAGCAACGAGACAAGCCAAGTGGATAGGGTTTCCAGCTAATTATCTCTACAAGCTAGAGGTAGATGGCTATGTAGAAATGTTGGGAAAGGAAAATCAAGTGGTGAGCCGGGATGAGGGCGAATTATGGCACAGGCGACTGGGCCATCTTCACCATGGAGCCATGAAAGTCATGCAGTAGATTTCTACTGGTCTTCCTAGGGGTACACTTGCACAGTCAGACACATGCAAGGGATGTACTATGGGAAAATATGTAAAGGCCACCTTTCATGAGAAGGAAAACCGAGCTTCGGGGATCCTTGAGAGAGTTCACACAGATGTATGTGGTCCTTTCTCAGTTGCTTCAACAAAAAAAAATAAGTACTATGTAATATTTGTTGATGAATTTTCTTGTAAGTGCTGGATCTTCTTCATGCAAAAGAAATATCAAACATTCTATAAGTTCTGTGAGTTTAAGGCACTGGTGGAGAAAGAGTCGGGGAAGAAAGTGAAGGCTATTAGGAGCAATAATGGTGGAGAATACATCTCTAACGAATTCAAGAACTTCTGCAGCAAAGAAGGAATTCGAAGAGAACTCATAGCGCCTCATAACCCACAATAGAATGGGGTCGTGGAGAGGAAGAACAAAACTATTGTGGGTGCAGCACGAGCGATGCTACATGATCAAGGCCTATCGATGCATCTGTGGGCGGAAGCATGCAATACATCGGTACATGTGCAAAACCATTGTCCTCATAGAGTAATTGGCATGAGTACACCTGAAGAGGCCTTCACTGGTAAGAAACCTAATTTTTCACACTTTAAGATTTTTGGCTTATCTATTTATGTGCATGTGACCAAGGACACCAGAAAGAATCTAGAACCGACTGCTGAGGTTGGGATTTTTGTGGGGTACACTGACACACCCAATAATTATCGTGTGTATTTTTCAAACAACAGAATGAATATTATGCGACGAGATATAAAATTTGATGAGGAGAAAGCCATGTGGTTGTCCCTTGAGAGGGTGCTGGACTTGCATGTAGAGGAGGAACTGTTGGTTCCGAAAGATGAGTCTCAAGATGTGGATCAACCACATGAGGAGGTTAATGGAGTGGAGGAAAAAAATCATGCAGAGCCATCCATCAGAAATGGTAGAAGGCGCACCACATAAGCTAATAGGATGAGACTTGATGCTGCACAGAATGTAGGAGTCCCTACTTCATAGCACAGAAAAAGACAATCTCCTGACTAATTTACTGGATACATGGATCTTATGAGAAAATGTATTGTGACTGAACCATATTCCTTTCAGGAAGTAGTGCAACAACCTACTTGGGTTGATGCAATGGTGGAGGAGTATGAATCCATTGTCAAGAACAATGCATGGGAGATAGTCCCAAGACCGGATGACAAATCAGTGGTTGGATCAAGATGGATCTACAAGGTAAAGCAAGCTACTGATGGGAGTGTGGATAAATACAAGGCCATATTTGTGGCCTGGGGATTCTCACAAATCAAGGGGATAGATTATGATGATACTTTTTCACCTGTTGCACGGTACTCTTCCATAAGATCCATCCTTGCATTCTCAGCGCAGATGGGTTGGCACATTCATCATGTGAAAACTGTGTTTCTCAATGGGATCATTAAGGAAGAGGTGTAAATAGAGTAGCTTTAAGGTTTCAAGATCTTCAACAATGAGTCGCATGTGTTTAGGCTCAAAAGAGCATTGTATGTGATGAAGCAAGCACCCCGTGCTTGATACACTCGGATAGACAACCATTTCACCAAACTGGGCTTCACCAAAAGTGAAGCAGATGCAAACCTGTACCAAATTGTGGTTGAGTGTAAGCTATTTATCATTTTTCTTTATGTTGATGATCTAAGTTTGATTGGTGATGAGCAGCTGATACACTCATGCAAGGAGGATCTTGCAAGGGAGTTCGAAATGAAGGACATGGGATTCCTTCATTGTTTCCTTGGATTGGAAAGATGGTAGCGGGATGGTGAACTTTTTGTGTCTCAAGGAAAGTATGCAAAGGAGATACTGGGCAAGTTTAACATGGAGAGATTCAAACCCATGGATACTCCTCTTCCAGGAAATTGGAGGAAAGAGGATGCTACTTCTGGAGAGGTAGTGGATGCTACTATGTAGCGACAGTTAGTGGGTTCACTAATGTATTTGGTGAACATGAGACCAGAAATTTTCTACGCAGTTAACCAGTTGAGTCAAGATATGGCTAAGCCTACCAAGCTCTTTTGGAAGGCGGGGAAGCATGTACTGAGATACCTGAGGGGCACATTGGAGTATGGTATATGGTACATATGGACGAATGGAGTGAAGCTGCATGGCTTCACGATTGTAGATTGGGCTGGCAGTCCATCGAACATAAATAACACATCAGGAGGGATATTTAGCATTGGATCAACAACAGTTTCCTGGTACAACAAGAAACAACAATCTGTGGCACTCAGTTCAGCGGAAGTGGAATACATGGCAGCAAGTCAAGCTGCATGTGAGGCTATCTGGAAGAGAAAGATATTGGTTGGTTTGTTTGATTCTCAGATGGATTCGACAATGATTCATTGTAATAATCAGAGTTGCATTAAACTCTCAGTTAATCCCGTGTTTCATGATAGGTCCAAGCATATAGATATCCGGTACCATCATCTCAGATATTGTGTGTAGAGAAGGATAATGTTGCTACAGTACATTCCCACGGAAGATCAGGATGAAGATATTTTGACGAAGGCGCTCACTAGGAGAAAATTCGAATATGATAGAGACAGGATCGGGGTGAAGGATAATCCCTTTCTCGTTGAGAGGGAGTGTTGAGATTCAACACCCATGCCTAGTGCATTAAGCACCCAGACTAGGGTGGGGCCCACGGTGCTATTTTTGGGTGCATGTATATTTTGATTATCCCTTAATTAATATGGACATTAAACTATAATATATTCTCAATGTGGACTTGAATGAGTTAACTGAAAGTGATAAATTTAGTTAGCTAGTGGATTTCGAGTTAGAGGTTGTTGGTGAGGCATGCAGAGTAATTCTAGTTGTAACAGAGTTCGAAGTGTAGTGGTGCAAGTTGTAAACAATTTAACTCAGTTAAGTGAGTTAAAATCAGTTGTGCTTGTTGTAACTGAAGATACATTAGTGAGAGATATAGTGAATTAAATATTAATTAATTCACAATCATTGATCTCACATGCAACTGAGGATTTACTGTTATTAGTTGCATGCATGTCAGATCCAGTGGAGACCCAATTTAGTTCTAGGTGAAAGGGAAGTTGACTATTAGTTGTAGGATTATTTGCTTGCACACTTGCAACCAAACACCCATTGGAGTGCCCATGATACTTGCGCAGTCAAGGCATGAAATGATTCCTATATTTTAGGGATATTTACCATCATGGATTGTACAATCAAGGCAGGTTGTCTGGAGGCTGAAAATTGGCTATGTGTTGGTCAGTTTTTCATATGACAGTCTGAGACAATTATCTGAGTACTGGATGGCTCTTGTGAGAAGAGTTTTGTATGTAATTTTTTCATGATCCATGCTTAATATACAATAGAAGATAGTGGGGTTTTTAGCTGTAAGCTTTCCCTAGGAAATTATCTGTGTTGTGTGTGATTGATATTTCTTCATGTTCATGTGATTAGCGATTGTGTTTTTAATTCCGCAAAATTTTTGTAGAAGCTATTTAGTATTTAACTTTAGTACATTGATAGATCATGTGAATCCAAGATATACATGCATATTGTATAATTTCTACACGTGATGCGACAGATCTCTTTTAAATGATGGAATGATTACATGGGCACTTCAACCCATACTAACCATTAATGCCATAACTTAAAAACTATTTTATAGCCCATGCCTCCAAAAATGATTTGACTGCAAGAAGCATTGAATTATGTATTAACCACGTGCCAATTTTCATTCGTTTGATTATTTCCATTATTACGGTACTTACGTATTTTTAAATCAAAATTAGGTCGTTTTACTTATCATTCTTCATTTTTCAGAGGTGATTCCAAATAAACAGAACTCTTCGGAGATGTCGAAAAATATGAAGAAAGCTAAAAAACCTACGACACCCACAAATCCCGCACCTACTGTAAGTGAAAGAACATAAATGCTTCCTCTATTTACAGACACAACATGTAGGCTGCAAAGTGGTTCTTTCTCCCGAGAAGTGATGTATAAATTGTTCAATGATGAGAAACCCCATAGGGTTCAACGAAATGTTACTGTTGATGCTTCTAATTTTTCAGAAGCTACTAAGAAGATTTGGACAATTATTTTTGCACCAAGTTGCTGTGTGCCCTAAAATTATATCATATACAGATATGGTGAGATGGATAATCGAAAACCTCAACATTGGGGACAAGACTTTCTTAACTAGAAGAGGAACGATGATAGGTTATTTTAAAACAGAAGACTTGAAGTTGATGTATCACATTCCAGACCTAGAAAAGGTCTACGAGAAGGAATTTCTGGCGCAATTCGCTAGCGAGAATGAGCTGAAGTCAAATACGATCAGGAAATGGAGAAAAAAATTGAATAAACACAAAAATGATGATAAGGGTATATATTCTACTGACTCCCTTGCTATTCCATACTGTTATGTTGCTGCAATGATGTCTAGGCGCTTTGGTCAACTTGATACTACCAAATTTTTAGTTTAATGGGTTCCCCTAATGGAGTAGTCGCAGATTGTTATATTATGGATTGGGAACCATTTTTTCCAATAATATTGCTATTCAAATTTTGGAATATAGAAAAAATCGTTCTTTTTCCTCCAAAAATTTTCCCCCATTTTATATGAGTTCTTATATCATGGACACTGTATGTTTCACTTCAGATTTTCTAGCCATGGGTTGGAAATGGACTACCAAGGATCCTCTCCCCATTCATGTCGATCATAGCATGTTATGGGAGTCAAAATATGAAAACCATTTTTATAAAGTCTGCCATGGAGTTATTATCCCTTTGTTTCAAGCCGCGTTCAATGAGAAAGCCCCCAAGTTTTCTAAAGAAGCTCAATCTGACTTCTCCTCGATTGGAAAATGGTTTTTCGAAGAATTGTTTACCTATGTCAGAGTATTTGGGAGCCTGGATCAACCACATGTTTTACCATTATATGTTCCTGATAAGCTTCTCGCAAGAGAAGTAGCTTAACAAACTGTTGGCAACAGATTAACTAAGTTTCTTAAGGAAGCTAAGAAAGCATCATGACCATCCTTTCCAATTCACTATGGTGTTTAGTCCTTAGACAACTATAAACATGCAGGATTAGAGGTCAGCCAAATTGAATGTTTGAAATTGTTTATAATTTCAAACAGACAATACGACCTGAATCAAGTTGCCAGTAAAATTACCACCCAAGTTAAAATCATAACTTTTGTACATGAAGATGATGAATTCGATAAATTGTTTGATTCAGTCGATAATTAATCCATAGTTCAGAAGTTAGCAGTGCTGCCCCTCCATCCACATACATTGTCAAAGTTTAAGTAGCACAAGAACAAAATATTGGAATGGATTTATTTGAAAATGATAGAAATATTACAACCCATAACATAGAAGGAAAAGGAAAAAGAACATACACCTAAGGATACTGAAGTCCTTAGTAAAAATGAAGAAGATAAATCTGCTGAAGTTCAAACCATGGAATTAGATTTCCCAAGTAATTTGGATGATTTATGGAAGGAGTTTAACCAAAAACTCCAAAGAGAACCAGGAAGTGATGACTACTAGTCATCAACAGATAGTGCAAACACCTCAAAGAAAAATTCAGGACCCGTTTACTGTTGGGCCATATGAAAATTTAGTTAGCACAGAGCAAGTGGAATTCATCCCAGCCTTCCCCACTACAAAAATTGTACTGAAAATTGAGGAAATCCCTCCTCTGGATATATTTTATAGTCCTAAACATAAATCCATTGTGAGTAGACAAAGAAAAATAAGGAGAAAAGAGCAATCTCAACTCCTTGTTCCAGGAGATGTTTCAATGGAAGTAGTCTAGAAAGATTCACAAGCAGATCCTTCTCAGGATCTAACTCATCTGACCCAGTTCGTAGGAGGATATGCATCTGCAACTATAGATAAGGTTTCCAAGGTTCAATAATTGATTAAAGAAAAGGATGAAAGAATCATCCAATTAGAACATGAAAGAATCATCCAATTAGGCAGAGAAGCTTAATTTCAACCAACAACTACAGGTACAGGTATCACAGCTCCAAGAGAGCATTGATAAATTGAAATTACAACACAAAACCGAAATTAGTTCAAAGGGCACTAAAATTCATCAATTGCAGTTTACTGCAGAGAAATTGAAATATAATCCAAAGATAGATGAATTAGAAAAGAAGCACTAGAATTGAATACCCTACTGGCACAAAAACAAGTTATTTTTTGTCAAAAGTTTTCAAATATCATTGAATTATGTGATGAATCGAATAGTAGAACAAAGAATCAGTTTCGATGAGATTGATGATAAAGTTTCATAGTATGTCACTTGACAGGATACCATTGATGGCCGAAAGGCCAATCTTCCTAGGATTGAGGACTCTAAAAAGGAAATATTATTTACTGAATGGGACATTCAATTGAAACATGCTGAAAGAGCCATCTGCAAAGCTAGAGATGTGGTTAATAATATTGTTGGAACAATCAATCAAAATCTCATCGTTGCCAATCTTATTGATAGATTCCCTCCTAGTTCGCTTCCTATTGTGAAAGATTTTATAAGGCAATGGCAAGAATTTTCCAAGGTCAAAGAGGAAAACATCAGAAAGTTGGAAAAACTAGATTGGGATAAGTATTGGAGATACTTGGTAAATCAACATAGCCAATGGATTATGTTGCGCTGTCTTACAGATACTTCTTCCTATATGTTACCTCCACTTTCAGATGCAGTTTTGACTCCATAGCTGCGCATGAGGCCAGGTCAACCTCCCGAGGTTAAGCCTATGCTTAACATCCTTCAGCTGAAGGAACGAATGGTTGATGAGATAGCAGGACAACCATCAAGCAAGTCACCCCTTTAAATTATGCTTCTATTTTAATTTCACTTAGTTTATGGAGAGTTTTTTAAACCTCCTCAACTTTTATTGTAATTAGTACTTTTAATACTTTCTATTTTATAATATAAACCCCTTCATGTATTTTAAGAAGGGGTCTTGAAATTTTGAAAGGAAGACTTTACAAAAGTCACACTTTTGTACTCTTAAAGTTTTATTAATAGAAAAGGAAGAACCAAATACTATTTTTCAAATGAGCAGAGTTTGCGTATACATGGTACTTTTATCCTATATGTTATTTTTTGTTTCAAATGAAAAATGGTTAATTTTTAATGGTGTTTTGTTTCATGTATCTATTTGAAAACAGTCAGGCATTAACTCACTTTTGAACATGTTAGATTGTTATCTTTTGGTACATATTCATACATGGAGTAAACATATGTGATATAGTCTTATCCAATTGATTTAGTGAACTATTTAATTAAATCAATTATTTCAATTTTTTTTCATATCTATAAGTGTTTGTATAATCTTTATTTGCATTCGCTGAAAGATCATCTTTATAAATCACACAGAGAGAATAATTCATCCTGGGATAGATATAAATAGGTATATTTATTTAATTCAAGCTTCTTATCACTCCCATCTACCAAGTTACAGTAAGTTATAATACCATCCATTCACCCAATTATATTTCGCTTGGAATATTGTCCCATAAATCCAATCAGAGACACCATACCAAACAGATAAGGGATGGTTTTCAAGTCCTCGACCGAGTGGTTTTCCCCGATTTTGTTGGACCGATTTTTGGGGCCTCAAATTTTTTGGCAATAGAAAGAGGGCATTAGAATATGAATGGCACCAAAGCTTAATCCGAAAAGCAAAGACCATCAAAAGAGTCATTCTCCCTCCAAGTCTCCTACAACTTCTAGTCCTGGCTCAAGATCTCCTATTATTAGATCATAAGTTGTTTAATATCCCCCCAAGTCTCATAGTTCTATTCCTAAATAACTCTCTTCGGATTATACTCCAGAATCACCAGAAGTACAAACCTTAATAAAGAAATTTGAAGAAATTTCTATTTCGGCAGAGAAGCCTGTACTTTCTGAAGCCTCAGAAGGAAGTGTTACTTCAATATTTGAAGACACTGGTGTATTAAACTGTTCTAAGAGTGAAAAACTCAGAATAATCCATTTTGATTTTCCTATCCATTATCAGTGTAGGAAATCTTCGATATCCGAGACTCAATCATCTACTAGTGAGATTCAATCCTCTTCTACCCCTCAAACTCCATCATTTATTCCTCCCTATTTTACATATTCTCAAACAAGTTCTTCATGAATTCATATTTCTTCTTCTTCCCAATATACAACTATTGCCTCAAGTAGTATTAGTTCACTAGTTGTTTCTTCTACACCTACATCCACTACTGGAACTACTTCTTCCACTCCAAATCCTTCTTCAGGGAAAACTAATCCTCGAGTTCATATAATGGTAGCAAGACCTTGGACAAATCCTAGAGCTTTTAAATTACCAGGTCCTCTTCATCCTTTATCCAAGCATCCAGAAATATGGTTGCTTAATTATAACCCAGATGATGGTCTACCTACAGAAGAACATCTCCATAATTTTATGCTTACCATGAAGCTTAATGACGTCACTGAAGAAGAGTTCCTAGTTAGTTTATTTCCCTATACTTTTCAAGGATCAGCTAGATCATGGTATTTTTCACTACCATTAGGTACTATTAATAGCTGGGACAATTTTGAAGAAAAAATCCTTACTAGATTTGGTGATGATCATACTACTGCTACTATTATCAATGATCTTTCCAATCTCAAAGAAAATACAGGGGAAAAGATCAAAGATTTCAACTATAGATTTAATAAGCTACTCAATAAAATCCCAACCACATCTAAGCTTGGGGCAGATGTACAAATAGAATGGTACATATCCTCTCTTCCTTCTAATATTTCTATTTTTTCACATAGAGTCAATAAGGCTATAATGGTAGAAAATATGAAAGAAAAGGATTTTTGTTGAAAAAAATAATTCTTTCCTTAGAAAATAAAACTGCACAGGAGGAAAGAAAAACTAAAAAGGTTTCATTTAAGGATGAATCCAAAAAGAAAACATCTAAGGATCCTTATGATCTTGAGGATTAAAAAAGGTTCTAATAACTATGTTGAATGATATGGTCGAAATAAAGAAAAAAGTAGCTGAATCTTCTTCGAAGAAACCTTTCAGATCTTTTAAGAAAAATCAAGATTCATAACCTCCAAATGTAATCTTGAATGCTGAATTAGATCAAGACGAAGATCAAGATGAAACAATATCATCCGCAGAAGAATCACAAGACAAAGAATTAGTCTAAGTTCATGGATTATGGGACTTTATTTTTACAACGTTTGACAACGAAGATGAACATGAGTGACTTCTAGTTAACACTAGAAGTAAAAATTCTACTGACCTCCATTAGTCTCCTCAAAATAAAAAGTCTCCATCCTCTGTTGCTAAGGATAAGGTTGTTAACAAGAGAACTCCTTCTCCTCAATTGAGCCCAAATTTTTCTACTCTTCCATCTACATCCAAGATACTAGTTGTCTCTAATACTATCAAATATAATATAGTGGAAGACATGATGAAGGTAAAGGAAAATATCTCCATACATGAGTTGAGAAAATTAAAATAGCAACAAAAAATTTTGCTCAAAGAGCTGAATGCAGTTCCTGCTTCGCCCTTACCTTCACCTGTTACTTCCAAAGCTTCGAAAGGTGTTGGAAAAACTCTTAGTGATCCACCTGAAAATATTGGTTCAAATGATTCTATTCTAATTGGAGACAGATCTAATTCACATACTACTCCCTTCCTTTTGACTTTTTAAGTGCTCAACAAAAATGTGCATAATTGTTTAATTGACTCTGGAGCCTCTTCAAATATCATGTCATATTATGTTTGCTTGAAGTTGAACATTTCTCCTCAAAATTCTGCAGTACACATTGTGCAATTAGAAAGAACTAAAGTTAAGGTATTGGAAGAAATGAATCCAGTCCTCTTCAGACTAGCATGCAATTCAAAATTTCATCAAGTGATTGATATTTTGGTTGCTAATATCCCTTACTTTTACGGTTTAATCCTAAGTAGATATTGGTCAGAAAATATCCATGGTTATTTTTCCATTGATTGGTCTCATATGTGGCTTCCCTATAATGGTAAGCCAAATAAAATCCGAGTAGACTATGAAAAACACATGAAATTATTAGTAATCAAATTCGAATATGATAATGAACCTATGGATTTTACTAATAAAATTCTCAACAATTACTCTGTTGAATATTTTTTGGGGAATTTTAATGCTTAGAAATCTCCATTTCTCACCAACTTAGTTAATTCTCAAGTCAAAAAAATTTCTCAGTCAAACTCTTCCAAATGTGTAAATATCATAGATGAATCTTGTATTAAATTTATTTATTTATTTATTTTATTTATTATTTATTTTTTAATTTTTAATCAATTTAATTTATTTAATTTAATTTAATTTAAATTTTTTTTTTTCTCTGGACGTTATACTTTGATGGATCAAAATCTGATGAAGGTGCAAGAGCTTGTTGTATGCTAATTAATCCGGAAGGAGAAAAGTCAATGTTTGCATGCAGGCTTGAATTTGAATGCACAAATAATATCGCAGAATATGAGGCACTGGTCCAAGGCTTATACAAAGAAATTGACCTGGATGTCAAATATCTCCAGGTATATGGTGATTCTGTAATAATTGTCAAGCAGGTAAGAAATACTATACATTGTATTTCTGGTCATCTTAAACATTACCAGTCATTAGTACAATATCTTACCTCACATTTTTTTAGCTTTTAATATCTCGTCATTTCCAATAATTCAAAATGCAAGCGCAGACCTTCTATCTAATGTAGCATCTAGACTTATTCCTTTAAAATATTATAGTCCAGATAGATTTTCTATAGAATTTATTTTTCGTCCATTTATTCCTGATAATGTCACTAATTCTAGAGTACTCAATGATGATGAATATGTTATATCCTTTCTTACATCAGAAGGGTCATATGATGATCAATTAATTGATGAGGATGAACATGAAAGGAAATTGAATAAGAAACCTGAAGATAATGCCATACCTAAGTCTGTGGTTAAGCTTGAAGATATCTATGATCTCAAAGACATGTTCAAAAAGGTTACTAATTTTAAACTGCAAAGTTCAACTCTGAGGTTTGAACTAGTAAACCTAGGCACAGTTCTCAACTCTCAAAACATTAACTTAGGACTTGGTCTTTCATTTGATGAAATATTAGCCTTCTTTCACTTACTGAAGAAATACAAGAATGCCTTGGCGTGGAAATATGAAGATCTCAAAATGTATGATACCTCCATCATCCAACATAGTATCCCAATGAAATCCACTGAAAAGCCTATACAACAAAAGTTAAGGAAAATTCACCTTGATCTTGAAAGCCAAATCAAAAGTGAACTAAAAAAACTCATTAAGGCGAAGATCATCTTCCGAGTTAGGCATTCAAAGTGGTTGTCAAAATTAAACCCTGTTAGGAAAAATAATGGTGACATTCACATTTGTAATATAGATTTTAGGAACTTAAACAAAGCTTTCTTAAAAGGCAATTTCCCATTACCATTGATGGAACAAATTTTGCATTCAGTTGTTGTATCTGAATTAATGTTTTTCCTTGAGGGATTTTTAGGTTACAATCAGATTCTGGTTCATCATGAAGATAGGTTAAAGACTACATTTAGAACTAAATGGGGCAGTTATGCCTACCAGAAAATGCCTTTCGGCCTAATCAATGCACGAGAAACTTTTCAAAGAGAAATGGACATTTCTTTCAAAGGACTGATAAATTAATTTGTGGTTGTATATTTATATGATATAACCATTTATTCCAAGAAAATAAGCAACCACTATCATGATCTTAAGCAAATCCTTGAACACTATTTAAAATATGAATTTCTTTAAATCCCAAAAAGTCTTATTTCGCTTTAAGTGTAGGTAAACTTTTAGGATTTATTGTCTCAAAAGAAGGAATTTGCATAGATATAGTATGGATAAAGGCAATTTCTGAACTCTCCCATCCCCATAACAAGAAATCCATGCAATCCTTTTAGGAAAAATAAATTTTGTCAAGAGATTTGTTCCAAACTTTTCCCAAATTGTTTTACCATTGCAAGTAATGATTAAGAAAAATGTACTCTTCAAATTGGGACACAATGAAAGAGAAGCTTTTGATCTAATCAAGCAAGCCATCGTTAATGCTCCTTCTCTGAATACCCTAGATTTTTCTAATCATTTAATTTTATATACTTTTGCATCTGAAACATCTTATGCTAATGTGTTGACACAAAAAAATGATCAAAATATTGAAGCACCCATTTGTTTCTTTAGCTCAAATATTCAAGGTGCTGAAATAAATTATTAGAAGTGGAAAAACAAGCATTTTTTGTTTACAAATATAAAGCACTTTAGACCTTTTCTCCTAAATACACACACACCATGGTAATAGTTCCATTTTCGGCAGTAAGGTAGCTACTTATTCAAAAGGAACTGGGAGAAAAGAGAGAAAATTGGGTAACTGCTTTGCAGGAATATGGCATTGACATAAGACCAACCAAAATCATCAGAGGGAAAGGTCTTTGTAGATTACTATCTGGATCATCCAACATATTAGATGATTAAGAGTCTGGTAACATTGTACACATTTATATGGTAAGCCTGAACGACTTTGAATCATAGTATGATGATCTTATTTTTTATTTAAAAATTGGATATGCTCCTACAAAACTCAATTACAAAAGAAAATGAGCTTAAGATTGAAAACTAGTCAATATAATATCATAGAAAATTTTTTATTTACAAAGAAATATGACTCTTTACTACTAAGATGCCTTGAGAAGTTTGAAGCACAAAGAGTTTTGAAGGAACTTAATGATGGACCTGGAGGTGGACATTTTAGAGGGGATACCACCGCATATAATATCCTTCATGCAGGATATTACTGGCCCACACTATTTAAAGACGCTCATGCATATGTGAGAAAATGTAAAAAATGCCAAACTGCTACTGGAAGACAAAGAAAACTAGCCTTACCTTTGCAACCAGTGAACATTGAGCAACCTTTTGAGAAATGGGGATTGAAAATCATAGGTGAGATTGTTCCTAACTCATCCAAACAACATAAATACATTCTCACTGCAATAGATTATTTTACTAAGTGGGTGGAAGCTGTTCCATTAAAGGTAGCTAAATCTAAGGCCATTTTGGAATTTATTGATCAATTCATTGCTACTAGGTTCAACTTACATAATGCACTTATGTTTGATAATGCATCTTATTTTTTGGGAAATAATATGACTGAATTTTCTCTCAAAATAGGTTTTAATCTTAAATATTCTGCTAACCACTATCCCCAAGGGAATGGTTTAGTAGAATCAAAAAATAAAAATATCATAAGAATCATAAAAATGATTATTGATCAGAGCCAAAAAATTGGCACAAGTCTTTAATATTTGCACTATGGGAAGATAGGATTACCCAGAAAGCCTCTATAGGAACTTATCCATTCAATATAATTTATGGAAAAGAAGTTATTATTCTAGCATCAATTTTAGCTCTTCCTTCATTAGCCCTATTTCAATTTTTTGATGAAGTACATTGTTCTTCCTTACAATTGAGAAAATATTAGATCCTTAAACTAGAAGAGGAAAGAGAAAAATCCAAATTAACTCATGCTCGACACCAACAGATCGTAAAAAACTATTTTGATGCAAATTTTGTTTCCCCAAAAAGGTTTCAAGTTGGAGACCTCGTCCTTAAGTGGGACAAGACACATGAGGAAAAATGTAAGCATACCAAATTCCAAAGAATGTGGCTTGGGCCATTTCAAATCATAGAACAAATTGGCCCATCAACCTTCATGTTACAAGATCTTCAAGGGAGAAAATATTTTCTTCCTGTCAACGGGCTGATTTTGAAAAAAATCTTTTCTTAGGAGAATTTTATTTTCTAAATGTACTATACTTGTACTTTTACATTTTTAGGAGAATAATGTTTGATTACATACTTTTAGTTTTTCAGAACACCTCTGAATTATTTTATGCCTTTTTATTTTTGAAGTATAAAAATTCTTGAGGAAATAACTGCAAAACTTGAAAAATGGAACAAATACTATACAACTCTGATTTTTTTTTTTTTCCATTGAAATTGTAAAATTTATAGACCTAATGTTTGTAAAGTATTTTTACTTTACTATAAATAAAAAAAAAGGTTTATCCTTACAAAGTAAAGACTTGTTGTTACTAAGCATCTTCAACTCTAAATTTTCATCCAAAACTCTTAAGGAGGCAATGATTCTTCCCATCCATTAATTATGTTTTTTAGAGAGTAATTCAAAAATATAAAAAAAATTAAAAGGATAAGGGGTCTCATCATGAGCCTTCTTAGCATTATCATAGGTAAATAATAAAGTGATATTACCACTAATGCATATCAAACTATGATAATGGCTCATGATTATTAAATAATCATAAGAAAAGGGGCCTCATCACGAGCCAACTTGTTCAATTCAATTTTTACCAGTGAATGGCATTGTCACTTTCTAGTCATCAAGCTAGGACAATGAATTTTTAAGAACAAGAAAAAACAAGTTATTTGATTAAGAATTTATCTCAACAAATTGTAATAATAGATGGATGGGATACTAAATCATTTATGGTTAAAAGGTAACCTTGTCGAGGCTATGAATGCCTATTGGCAATAGTGGCTCTACCTATGAAAAAAGGAGTAAATCAAAAGGCTAAGTTACAAAAAGACACTTAAGTTATATTTTAAAATATTTGATGATTGATATAGAGGAATGAAGATATATATTTATTTATGAAAGGTTTCTGAAACACCAACAATAATGAGTTATTGTATTCAGAGTAATTTTATTCATTCAAACATTTCGAAAAACAATTTTTGTTTCCTTAAATTATTTTTACTTAATTATAAATACTAAGAAATCATTTTTACTAATTTAAAAATACTAAGAAATTATTTTTCAGAGATAACTCATTCTTTCGGTGAATCGCCAATTGTTGTGCTATTCAACAACCCCCATTATTTTAGCATAGTTACCTTAGAAAAATAATGGGGACCCTTTTAATTTTTTTAGAGTAAATCATATAAAACCCTTAAGTGATTCATTTAAATAGGAATAGGAATCAAAGGGGGGTAAAAAACCTTGAATTTTAGCCTTAAGAACACTTGAGCGAAGAATGATCGCAAAATCGCAATCACAATATCGCAATGAAACACATATGGCTCTTAAAATCCAGTCAACATAAATTGCAATGCGATATATATCAAAGCGCTTTAATAAAGAAAAAAATACATTTTCCCAATCATATAAGAAAGAGACCATGGGACCTAGTTCTGCCACGTAGGAAAATCACAAATCGCATATCGCAATTCTACCCCGACGATCTTAAAATCATCCTCCACATTTCCCTGATATGATATACTCTATCGCATTGCACTTTCACTTCGTGAGCACTTTTTCTCTTCATTCATTTTCGCTGATATTGTGATTGAGATATCGCAATTAGCAAAAGGTACCTGGTTGACATTTTATAAAGATCCACACACGAAATAACACCGCGATGCGACATATATTGTTTAAATGTTGGCATGATTACATGGGCACATCAACCCATACTGACCATTAATGCCATAACTTAAATAGTTTTATAGCCCATGCCTCCAAAAATGATTTAAATGCAAGAAACTTTGAATTTATGTATTAAGCGTGTGCCAAGTTTCATTCATTTGACTGTTTCCATTATTATGGTACTTGCATATTTGTAAATCAAAATTGCCTCATTTTATTTATCATTATTCATTGTTCACAGGTGAGTCCAAATAAAGAGAACCGTTTGAAGATGTTGAAAGATGTGAAGAAAGCTAAAAAATCTATGGCACCCACAAACCCTGCACATACTATAAGTGAAAGAACAAAAATTCTTCCTCTATTTACAGACACAACATGCGGGCTGCAAAGTGGTTCTTCCTCCTAGGAAGCGATGTATAAATTGTTCAAGGATGAGAAATCCCATAGGGTTCAATGGAAATTTACTGTTGATGCTTCTAATTCTTCAAAAGCTATTATAGAACAAGTGTCAATTATTTTCTACAACGAGTTTTTGCGCGCCCTAAAATTATACCATATACTGATATGGGGAGATGGATAATCAACAAACTCAACATTGGGGATAGGACTTTCTTAACCAGCAGAGGAACGATGATAGGTTCTTTTAAAGTAGAAGAATTGAAGTTGATGTATCACATTCTAGACCCAGACAAGGAATTTATAGCGTAATTTGCTAGCGAGAATGAGCTGAAGTCAAATCTGATCAAGCAATGGAGAAACAACCCGAATAAACACAAAAATGATGATAAGGGTATGTATTCTACTGGCTCCCTTTCTATTCCCTACTATTACATTGTTGCAATGATGTCTACGCTCTTTGGTTAGCTCGATACTACCAAAATTTCAGTTGAATGGGTTCCCCTAATGGAAGAAGTTGCAGATTCTTATATTATGGATTGGGGAACCATTTTGTCCAACAATATCGCTACTCAAATTTTGGAATATGGAAAAAATCATTATGTTTCCTCCAAAAAATTTCCCCCATTTTATATGAGTTCTTATATCATGGATGCTGTATGTTTCACTTCAGATTTTCCAGCCATGGGTTGGAAATGGACTACCCAGGACCATCTCCCCATTCATGTCTATCATAGCATGTTATGAGAGTCAAAATATGAAAACCATTTTTATAAAGTCTGCCATGGAGTTATTCTCCCTTTGTTTCAAGCCATGTTCAATGAAATAAAATTATCTTATATGTTCCTGATAAGCTTCTCACAAGAAAAGTATCTTATCAAAATGTTGGAAGCGAATTAACTAAGTTTCTTTAGGAAGCTAAGAAAGCATCATGGCCATCATTTCCAATTCACTATGGTTTTTACACCTTGGATAACTATAAGCATGTAGAATTAGAGGTCAGCTAAATGAATGTTTGAAATCGTTTACAATTTCAAATAGACAATACGACCTAAATCAAGTTTCCAATGATTTTACCACCCAAGTTAAAATCAGACCTTTTTTACATGAAGATGATGAGTTTGATGACTTGTTTGAGTCAGTCGATAATTACTCCACATTTCAGAAGTTAGAAGCGCTACGCCTCCATCCAAAACAATTGTCAAAGTTTAAGCAGTACATGTACAAAAGATTGGAATGGATTTATTTGAAAATGCTAGAATTTTCCCAACCCATAACAAAGAAGCAAAAGGAAAAAGAACATACACCTAAGGATACTGAAGTCCTTATTAAAATTGAAGAAGATAAATATGTTGAAGTTCAAACCATGGAATTAGATTTCCCAAGTAATTTGAACGATGTTTGGAAGGAGTTTAACCAAAAACTCCAAGGAGACCAAAAAGTGATGATTATTGGTCATCAATAGACAATACAAATGCCTGAAAGGAAAAGTTAGGACTCGTTTACTTCTGGGCCATGTGACATGTTAGTTAGCACAGAGCAAGTGGAATTCATCCGGCCTTCCCTACTACAGAAATTGTACTAAAAATTGAGGAAATATTTCCTCTGGATATATTCTATAGTCCTAAACATAAAGCTGTTATGAGCAGACAAAGAAAAAGAAGGAGAACATAGCAGTCTTAACTCCTTGTTCTAGGAGATGTTTCAATGGAAGTAGTTTGGAAATATTCAAAAGAAGATCCTTCCTAGGATCTAACTCGTCTGACCCAGTTCAAAGGAGCCCATGCATTTGCAGCTATAGATAAGGCTTCCGAGGTTCAACAATTGATTAAAGAAAATGATGAAAGAATTATCCAATTATAACATGAACTACAGGCAGAGAAGAAAAATGTCAACCAACAACTACGAGTACAAGTATCAAAGCACAAAGAGAGAATTGATCAATTGAAATTACAACACCAAACTGAAATAAGTTCAAAGGACACTCAAATTTATCAATTTTATTTTATTGTAGAGAAATTTAAAGATAATCCAAAGATAGATGAATTTAGAAAAGAATCACTGGAATTGAATACCCTAGTGGCACAACAAGAAGTTATTTTTTGTCAAAAGTTTTCAAATATCATTGAATTATGTGAGCAAAGTGATTCATTGATGAATCAAATAGCAGACTAGAGAATCAATTTCGATGTGATTGATGATAAAGTTTCACAGTATGTCACTTGGTAGGATATTGCTGATGGACGAAAGGCCAATCTGCCCAGGATTGAGGACTCGAAAAAGGAAATATTATTTAGTGACTGGGACATACAAATTAAAAATGATGAAAGAGACATCTGCAGAGCTAGAGAAGTGGCTAATTATAATGTTGAAAGAGTCAGTCAAAATCTCATCGCTATCAATCTTATTTATAGATTCCCTCCTGGTTCGCTTCCTATTGTGAAATATTTGATAAGGAAATGGCAAGAAGTTTCCAAGGTCAAAGAGGAAAACATCAGAAAGTTGGAAAAACTAGATTGGGGTAAGTATTGGAGATACTTGGTAAAGCCACATAACCAATGGCTTATGCTGCGTTGTCTTACATATACTTCTTCCTATATGTTACCTCCACTTTCAGATGTCATTTTCACTGGATAACCATGCATCAGGCTAGGCCAACCTCCCAAGTTTAAGCCTATGATTAACATCTTTCAATTGAAAGAACAAATGGCTGATGAGACAACAAGACAACCATCAAGCAAGCCACCCCTTTAAATTCTGTTTCTGTTTCATTTTCACTTAGTTTAAGGAGATTTGTTTAAACCTCCTCAAATTTTATTGTAATTACTATTTTTAAGACTTTATATTTTATTATATAAACCCCTTCATGTCTTTTAAGAAGGGATCCTGAAATTTTGAAAGGAAGACTTTACAGAAGTCACACTTTTGTAATCTTAGAGTTTTCTTAATAGAAAGGGTTGGATCAAATTCTGTTTTTCAAATGAGCAGAGTTAGCGTATACATGGCACTTTTATCATATATGTTAATTTTTGTTTCAAATGAGAAATGGTTAATTTTTTATGGTGTTTTGTTTCATGTATCTATTTGAAAACAGTCATGAATTAAATTACTTTTGAACATATTAGATTGTTATCTTTTGGTACATATTCAATACATGCAGTAAACATATGTGATATAGTCTTATCCAATTGATTTAATTAACTATTTAATTAAATCAATTATTTCAAATTGTTTTCATATCTCTAAGTATTTGTATAATATTTATTTTCATTCGTTGAAAGATCATCTTTATAGATCACAGAGAGAGAATAATTCATCCTGTGATAGATATAGATAGGTATATTTATTTACTTCAAGCTTGTTATCACTCCCATCTACCAAGTTACAGTTAGTTATAATACCATCCATTCACCCAATTATATTTCGATGGGAAACTGGTCCCATAAATCAAGTTAGAGCCACCATACCAAATGGATAAGGGACAATTTTTAAGTCCTCGACCGGGTGGTTTTCCCCGAAGTTGTTGCATCAATTTTCGGGGCCTCGACACTATGATGAATATTTATGTTTCATGCCTTACTTTTTATGGATTATGGTTTATACAAGATGCATTCCAGTCTAGGATATGGTTAGCTATGCAATCATTTATCTGGTTTTTATTTCTTGGTATATGTGTAAGTGTAATGAGATCAAAATGACGACTCAACCGTTGTTCATGCGATTATTTCCTAAATAGGTGTGAATTATGTACTTCAAAAACTTGTTTTAACTGCGATACCACTAGCTGGGAATCAAGATATACATGTAGATGGAGAATTACCTAGTTGGAGGAATCGCTCAACAGCTTGATGGCTGCATCATATTCTGCTTGATTATTGGCAGCTGATCTGATACATACTCTATTGGTGAGGAACGGTGATCGGTTAGGAGAGTATATGGCCCAGGCGAATGCTGTTAAAATTTGCGTCCATCACGAAGCTCCATCAGTGAATCCAAAATAGTGGATGGGGGGACGATCCATCTGTGACACAAGAGCATTTTTTAGAACAATTCCTCGATGATTGTGGTCATCTCAAAAAATTATGTGACATGCATATTATCTCTAAGGCTGAGACTTCCTACCTTTATGGTGAAATTTTTTGAGGTAGAGCCCATTGACAGGGTTAGATATGCATGTACTGTTGGCTTAAGATAGATGTATGCTTATTTGAGGAGGCAATGTTTTATGATGTAGGGACCCTTCCATAATGTTTCGAACTTCCTGGGTCCTAAGCTTATTTTGCAAAATTGTAGCAGAGGACTAGCTCCCCCTCTAAAAATGAGTAAGGGGTGATGTTGCGGTCGAATGATGCTTTTACCATTTTCTCATGTGCTTCATTATGTTGGAGAGAACATCATTGATTTTCTTCGACGAGTTCTAACTTTACCAACCGTTGCTCTAAAGGTTGGGTATCATCGAGGAGTTCAATAACTACATGTAAGTTGGGGATTTATCATTCAATGGGAATAATTTGGGGATTTATCATTCAATGGGAATCACAACCTCGACTCTGTATACCAATTGGAAATGTGTGAATCTTGTTGAATATTTAATCACTGTGTGATATTCCCACAGGGCTGAAAATAACATATGGTGCTAGTTTGTTTTATGGTTGTTGACCATATGTTGCAACATTGTTTTGAGTACTTTGTTAACAACTTCTACCTAACCATTGGACTGGGGGTAGTATGGTGACGAAAACTCATGTGTGAATCCTAAATAATGGGACAAATCTGGTAAAATTTCATTTTCTAAATGCTTTCCGTGGTCAGAGACTAATTCATTAGGCACACCGAATCGTGCGATGAAATGGTTGAAGAGAAACCGCAGAGAAACTGCATTGTGGTTTCTGTCGTGTTCTCATATGTAGGCATGGCTTCTGCCCACTTGGTGAAATAGTTGACGACTACAATGATTTATTTGTGGTTACTAGTAGACATCGTGTTGCAAGTCATAAAGTCGATTCCCCATTTGAAAAATGGATCTGCTACAATGACCGGGTGTAGAGGAGCGAGAGGTACTCTTGCCTTGTGGGTGAAGCGTTGGCATTGCTCACACCGTTTGACTGCTCGGATGTAATCATGAAATAGGGTGGGCCAAAAATTACCATCTCGTAGGAGTTTTTGGGTAGTAGCCATCCCTGAGAGGTGGTTTCCACAAGCCCCACTATTGCATTTGTTAAGGGATTCATCAGCTTGGTCGTGTGTGAGACACCAACGTAAAACAATTTCAACACCTATTGGATAAAGGAAATCCCCCATGAGGAGGTATCGGGGGGCCTGGTGGCGTATGTGCCTTCGGTCATCACGGGTGAGTTGTGGCTTGAAATTTTGGGTTCACAAGAATAGGAGGATGTCATCGTACCAAGGGTCCTCAGTCGTCACTAAGAATAAATGTTTATCTGGTAGTGAGTCGTTAATTGGGGACCCTTGAGTCAGACTTGGAAGGTCAGTGATGAACTCAACCAATATTAATACCTTTTTTCTCTTGGGGGAGCTGAACTGAAACTCAAATTCCTATGGTATGACTACCCATCAAGCGTACTTGTGGTTCAATAGACTGCATATTAGAAAGTATCTCATGGGGTTGATAGATGATATGACTATTGTAGTCCTTAGGATGATGTAATGCCGAATTTTTTGTACTGAATGTACTAGGACTAGGGAAATTTTTTCTTTTGGTTCATATTTTAAAGGACGGATAGATAGGTTCTTACTAACGTAATAGATTACGTGTTCTTTCTTATCTGACCCGTCTTGGACTAACACCCCAACTATGGTTGTGTCTGATGCCAATAAATATAAGGTGTATTCTATGTCATAATTAGGTGTACTAATCAAAGGGGCTAAATACAATGTGTCTTTTAGTGCCTCAAACGACTTTTGAGTTTGATCATCCCATTTGAACGGAATGTCCTGACGGAGTAGGCGTATGAATCCTTACGTGCAAGTGGCATAGTCGAGGACAAAGCATTATAAGAAGTTGGATTTCCCCTACAGGCTTTGATTTTTATTGAGAGTTTAGGTGGTGGCACTTCTTTGATTTCTTGGAACTTGAGGGGGTCAAATCTGATCCCTTGTTGGGATACGATAAATCCTAATAGTGTTCCTACATTAAAGTAGAAGACACACTTGAGAGGGTTCAAGCATAGGTTGTAGTGTCGACACCATTGGAATACCAACCGTAAGTCCTCCAGATGTTCACTTCATTTCTTGGATCGTACGGTGAGGTCTTCCAAGTAAACTAATATGAGGTGAGCCAGATTGTGGAAGATATAATTCATGGCCAGCTGGAAGGTGGCTCCAATGTTTTTAAGACCGAAAGGCATAAATTGATATGCGAACATTTCCCAAGGGGTAGTGAACATCATTTTGTACCAGTCCATATGTTAGATTTGAATTTGATTGTATCATGATAATCTATCCATGAAAGACAAGGCCTCATGATCGGCACAAACATCAATTACTTGGTCGATAAACAGGGTAGGGTAGTTTTCCTTGGGACAAGCTTTATTTAAATCTCGAAAATCGATGCAAACTCAATTGGTATCATATTTTTTCATGATGGGTACAGAGTTGGAAACGCATGAAATGTAAGTGATTGGGTGGATGAACCCAAATTTTTGAAGTTTTTCAATCTCTTGCTTGATTTCTTTTGTCTTGGATGGGTGTAATTGGCGCTGATTTTGGCAGACTGGTGATACGTGAGGTCAGGTGTCAATGTGGTGTTCTACGATGGTGGGGCTAAGCCCTGGAATTTATGAAAAATCCCATGCAAATATATCCATGTACTCTTGTAACAAGTGTGTATAAGAGACTACCTCGTCTAGAGAGCATGTTGCCCCTAGTGATATTTCCTCAGTTTTTCCTAGTTTTCTTGAGATATTAACCTTAATGGTCGGTGAAATATTCGACATATTCCCTTCTTCAAATGCATCAGGTGCTGGGATAGGGTTTTTGAAACAGTATACCTTCCCAGATGGGAGGAAGTCTTTAGATTCAATGATGTATATATCCTGGGTTTTTGGGTTACTACGCTCGAATGTTTTTTCTGGAAGAAAAAATAAGCGTTGATGCATTTAGTCCCATAGAAAATATGCTTCCATCATGGCCTCTAGAATATCTTCGTTAGAGTGAAACAATATGTCTAAGTGGGAATTGGTTTGTGCGAGGTCGTGAGGAATTGATTCGAGCCTAACAGTGCTGGTTGACAGACATGAATATGATTTCGTGGTTGTTGCCCTGGAACCAGACGAGGTTGACAGGCTAAAAATGGGTTGGGTTTGCACTGTTGATGGTAATACTACTATTGTGGTAGTTGCATCAGTATCGACACCAATGAAAGATGAGAATAAAGCATGAGTCATGGTTCCCATGCATTATTAGATGAATCATATATGGTGTTGTGTGTTGTCAGCGTTAAATGGTGGAAGAATTTCCGTTATGGTTGTTTGTTTGAGAGCAAAATCAATCTCTTCTAGCAATGTACTAAGGGTACGCACACATTCCTAGACTTGGAAGTTGCGTTGAATGAAAAGGTACCGAAATGTTTTCATCATGGGGCGCATCTATGTTTCATGGTTATGGCTCGTGCAAATGGTGCATGGAGTAAAGGTTCCTATTGAGTAGATGGCATGAGAACCAACACTACTCCCTATGCACGAAGTTGATGCTTGGAGATGATTAGTGTAATATTCCTAATTAGCCCAAGCTAATAGGAATATTCAATTTTGCTTTACTTTCCCGTTTATTGAATAAATATGTAAGGGAGGATCATAAAAACTCCTAAAGCAATGAATAAATCAATGCCAAATGTGAACAAAGACAAATCTGTGCTATATACATAAAAAAACCCTTATGTGTGAAGGGGATTGAACTATTTGACTGGGTCAACATGACCAAATCATAGCGCATTCTAGATTCATTGAACCTCCTAGATGCACAGTGCAGATAAAGTGGGAGACTGTTCATGTGAATAGAGCTAAATCATTGAGATGGTTTAGGGTTGTGCAAGGACTCAATCTTATAAAAGGAAGGGAAGGACAACAAGAGAAGGTTGTTGATGACCATATGATTTTTGAAGAATTTGTCTATTTAGACATTTCTTATTCTCTTGGCTGTTTAGCAAAGAATAGTGTTGTTTAGCACTTGGTGTTCCCGGGTGGGAATCCCACCTCTTCCATTGAGTAGCTCTTGGAGGAGCCTTGCATTTCTTGACCACTATCAAGAATTTGGCCAAGCCCTTCTTCCAACTACAACACAGATCCTGTTGAGAGTTTGGTTTTCTTTGTAAGTAGCATTAAGTGGAGGCTAGATCTATTCATATCTAGGCCATACTAGTGCCTCTTTCCAGTGAGAGAGTCTTTTATCCTCCTGGTAAGAGTGTATTAGCTTATTGGAGCTTCAAATCTACATCTTGGCATCAGGCCAAACTCTACAGAAATTATACAGCATATTTTATGTCCCTGGAATATGTTATTTGCAAGTGATAAGTTGCAGGGTCTTTTGGCAACTATTTGGAGGAGAGATCTCTGGTGTAAAGGAGCCTTCCTTGCACTGTGGTGATCCATGGATTGGCCAACCAATCCATGTATGTTTCATATCTGATTTAGGAATTGATGTATCTGCTTCATAATTTCTGAATCATTCTACATATCTGCTGCAGTAGATCTCAAATCTACTCTTATGCTTTCATTTTTTGCTGAAAACCCCAAGGGGTATGTAAACAAGAGACATTATAGTGTATGGATCTATTATAGATCTGTCTGTTCATGCATTATCTTGTCCTAGATGTAATTTTTAATCACCAACTTCTGTTTTCTCCATAATAAAACACTGTCTAGCTTGTTTAGTCATCCTCTATGGTTGCAGCCTCTCATAGTTGAGGATTTATTCCTGTATTCTCTTCTACTTCCTTTGTAATGATGTAATAAAATCCAGATCTGTTATTCATACCATATTACATCTGAAACCCTCAGGAAATCACGTTGGGTAAGCTTCAAAAATTTCTGCATAAGTTAAGTCATGGGAATTCAGTGTTTTTAAGCCATATCGGGACTGGGAGATCTGTTTAACTTAGCTAGAGTCATTTGTTTTTGCTGAAATTTGGTATGTGAGTCCCACATGACCTAAGCTAAAGGATCCCACTATCATTTCCCCTTATTTTTACGCAAATCTCAGAAAGTGACGTTTTTAGGGCTGAAATAGCTGCTTTTCCCCATCTTTTGGATTGTAAATCGGAATATAAGTTGTTTTTGTAGCTCCAATTAATGTATATGTGTTTCTCACACCTATTTTAAGCTTATTAATCATTTCAATACCGTTATACAACTTATGTCTTGCTAAATCCTTGTTTTTGGATATTACAGTGGTATCAGAGCATGATCTTTGGCTCAGCCTGTGGCCTTCAAGACAAGATGATATAATATGCATAAAGAGAGAAAAATTATGGAAGGAATTAGTTTCATCTCATCTCTTTTCAGATCTAAGAAGGATCTCCCCAAGGAGGTCAATCAAAGAAGAGTAGAGAAGAAATGTGATTACACAGAAGACCAAGAAAACAAGGGTGAAATCCCTTCATCTGGAAGAAAGAAAGGGAAAAAGTTCTCAAAAACTCTATTTCACACTATTCATAAGCTTAAAAGTGAAACCAAATTAGGGTTTCAAGATGAGGAAGGTCCATTTACTTCCTATCAACAAAAAGAAGATCTGGTATTGCATAGAGCTCCGAGGAAGCATGCTATGTCCTTTTTCTTTCAAGATAAGAGGCATAGAGATGAAGGAAACTTAGATCATGAGATTCTAAGTGAATATCTTGTAGAATATGAGTCTCAACCTAGATCTATCAAGAAGAATCTAAGTCTTCCAGAGTTTATTGAGCTCAAAGAAGAAAGGAGACCATGCAACAATTATTGAATGAAGGGCAATATATTTCCATTGTCTACTTTTGATGGGTCCTCCTCATGCACAAAAAATTCTTGGGGGAGGAAGTTGGATGAATTTTTCCTGCTACATCCATTAGTAGAGAAAGAGGCTGTTGAGATTGCTACATTGCACCTTCAAGGTGAAGCAAAAATGTGGTGGTTCAACCACTTGAGTCATGCTAAAGTGATTTCATATGCAGACTTTACTCAAAGGTTGATCAAGAAGTTTGACAAGAAGAAATTAGAAGGGAAGAAGCCTTCACCACCATCTACTGCAGAAGCACTTGTTTCAGGAGGAAGACCACTTGCACATTTGCAATATGATCTTGATCTCTTGATCTCTAGAGTCCCATGCACCATTCTCGAGATGCATGAAGGAGAGGAGACTTGTACCAGCGCTGATGAAGCCATAGAAGAACATCTATCATCTTCAGAAGTTGGGGAAGCCATCACACTGGAAGGAGGAATCCTTGTAGAAATACAAGATGTTCCCAAGTTGTACCAAGGTATGAACATGTTTTCATTTCCTGCTATTTCAATGCAACATGAAGAGGATGATGGGAATGTACCATTGCATGACCAAGGGTCAAAACATATTTCTGATTTGGAGTAGCAAAATTTCATTGCGTTGAGCAGCCTTGATTCATTCAAGAAAGAGGAAAACAATCATCCCAATGTATGATTGATGAGCTGCACACAACCCTTGAGGTTGGATTGTAGTTTCTTGGAGGATTGGGTGAGTATTGTATTGAGCAATACATTGAAAAACTCTATGTTCACCTTTGGATCTAATTTTGAGGTAGCAGTTGCACCATCATGGAGATCAACAACGCTGTCAATATGTAGCAGTGATGAGTTTGGGGCCCACCCATTGTTGGAACATTCCAATGACCTTCCCATATGCATGACAAAGGAGGAGCAGATAGATGATGGATGACATCTTAGGATGGATAACATCTCTCATGTTTGTGTTGGATACTTTTTGATAAACCCTACACATCATGATGGGAGGTTTTTTCCTACCACCTATTTAGATCCTTATGGGGTAAACTTGGTCATTGATGAGTGGTCTTCATTTTGAGATCTTTAGAAGATTTCATTTCAACATCCCATGAAGTGCAAAGACATAAATCTGATTTGGGAGAATGGTATTCTCCATTGGAGGAGTGCCACTTTTGGGCATAATGATAGAAACTCACCATGGGTTGGATGGGTGAAGCTGACAAGCAAGAGGTTGGGAAACCACTTGCAGATCTATGATACTGGACAATAGGATGCAAGACTGCATTGGTTACTCTTGAAGGAGTTTGGTCATCATTCTCTTTCTAAGGGTATGTGGCAGGACACTTAACATCATATGGCAGTAAGGAGTTTGGGTATATTGGAGTGATGTGATTTCTTTCATATCTACTGCTATGATGTTGCTCCATGATCTATATGATGATGGTGTGAAGAGGCAACTAGAGCTGTTATTGCTTTGGTTGTTATTGATAGAGTATGGATTGATCTTATTCCATACTTTGCATGATGTTGCAAGAGTAGGAGATGGCACTATCATGGTGCGAGGGGGCTAATCTTTGACCTTGGAGGATGAGGAGGTACTTCCACTTTGGGAGGAATCTCTCACATATAGCAGCATTATGTTTGATGATGACTTTGGCATATGGGATGTCAAAGGGAGGAGCTATGAGATGACAGATGCACTAGTTCAAAGGCCAATAATGCTGTCACTTGGGAGCTTGGAATGTTTAATGGAGTGTTCCCAGGATCACTTCACAGATGATGCACTATGGAGGCATGTAGGAGAGGATTATGATGGAGTAGTGGATGGAAACATCTATTACATTGCTATGATTTTCCTAACTTGGATTTTCAATCATAAGAAGAGAGATCCGCATGCAGCATTGGTGAGCTCTCTTCCTATGCATTCTAATGCGTACCATTCCTTACTGGAGGAGCTCAATTGGGAGGGCATATTCCAATTGGATGTATATCAACATATGGAGAGATGCATAGCTCGAAAGATGATGAAGAGGTTGGCATAACCACTTCCCTACTCATTTGAAGTGAGGGAGAACTTGAAAGTGAGCCATTTCAGCTCAATGACTAAAGTACATGATGGAGGATGTATATTTTTGCTTTATGAATTGTACTCCTTTGTCTTTTTGAGCAGCATATTGTACCTAGGAGGATCTTTCCTTCTTGTATCTTGTATTATGATGTACTTGAGGCCATTTGCAACATTGATGTTGGCCATTTTATTTGTGGTTTGTGGGGGAAGGCCACATGATTTTTGGTGTGCACCATTGGCCCCAAGTTGTACTTTCATGATCTCATCTTGTAGGATGAATGTGGCAGCAAACAAGTGGCCGAAAGGACACTTGTTACACTATGATATGAGGCAGGCAAGGGATGCACTGCACTGGTTCCATATCTGGAACTATATTCCACCTCTTGGTTGTCACATGGCAACTTTCTTTCATTTGTTTATGCTTCCATATTTTGATGATGTTATTATGATTATGGGAAGCTCTATTGGAGGAGTGGCACAAGAGTTGAGAGTGCCCATTGGGAGTATGATTCTCCATACTTCATATGTTTCATGTTTCAGGAGAAAAAATGGGCAAAACATGATTGTCATACTACACCTCTTGTCTTCATGTGGGAGGAACCATTTGGAGAGCTTGAGTTCTTTGAGGAGGCACCTCATGGATGTTTTGGAGGGTGGAGTGACTTGGGTCATTCATGGGGACCGTTATATTTCAGCCCAAGGTCAGCAACAGCTCCACAAATATCATAAGTGGAAGGAGAAGCAGAGTGGGATAGTCATCTTGATCCCTCAAATTCAGCCATGCAGCCCACCTTCATTGCAATAGATTAAGGAGGAGGATATGATTCACGAGTTACTAAGTTGGAGGGTGACTCACTTTTTGTGGATGACAGCTTGGGGATGGAGACTTCACATGGGGATGATGATTCCCAATACAGTTCTGTTTCCATGCCTCAAGAAGGCCTCTAGATCACATATTGTTGTTTCCATGTATGTCCTAACTTTTCATGATGAAAGCCATTTGGGAATTTTACCAAAGGCATGCTTATACACATGGGAGGAACAACTTAAAGGCATATTTTTGAGAAGGCATCTTGTTCTTTGGAGGAGCATATCACTTGAAAGATGCTACAAGAAGAAGAGGGGAGGCTCTTCAATTCTATCCTTGCAGTTGCTTGAGGACAAGCAACATTTGGGAGGGGAGGACTGTAATATTCCTAATTATCCCAAGCTAATGGGAATATTCAATTTTTCTTTACTTTCCTGTTTATTGAATAAATATGTAAGGGATGATCATAAAAAATCCTAAAGCAATGAATAAATCAATGCCACATGTGAACAAAGACAAATCTGTGCTATCTACATAAAAAAACCCTTATGTGTGAAGGGGATTGAACTATTTGACTAGGTCAACATGACCAAATCACAGCGCTATATAGATTCATTGAACCTTCTAGATGCACAACGCAGATCAAGTTGGAGACTGTTCATGTGAATAGAGCTAAATCATTGAGATGGTTTAGGGTTGTGCAAGGACTTAATCTTATAAAAGGAAGGGAAGGACAACAAGAGAAGGTTGTTGATGACCATATTATTTCTGAAGAATTTGTCTGTTTAGACATTTCTTATTCTCTTGGCTGTTTAGTAGAGAATAGTGCTGTTTAGCACTGGGTGTTCCTGGGCAGGAATCCCACCTCTTCCATTGAGTAGCTCTTGGATGAGCCTTGAATTTATTTTCCATTATCAGGAATTTGGCCAAGCTCTTCTTCCAACTACAATGCAGATCCTGTTGAGGGTTTGGTTGTCTTTGTAAGTAGCAGCAATTGGAGGCTAGATCTATTCAGAACTAGGCCATACTAGTACCTATTTCTAGTGAGAGAGTCTGTTATCCTCCTGGTAAGAGTGTATTAGCTTATTGGAGCTTCAGATCTACATATTGGCAACAGGCCAAACTCTATATAAAGTCTACAGCACAATTTATGTCCCTGGACTGTGTTATTTGCAAGTGATAAGTTGCAGGGTCTTTTGGCAACTATTTGGAGGAGAGATCTCTGGTGTAAAGGAGCCTTCCTTGCACTGTGATGATCCATGGATTGGAAAACCAATACATGTATGTTTCAAATCTGATTTATTCATTGATGTATCTGCTTCATAATTTCTGAATCATTCTGCAGATCTGCTATAGTAGATCTCAGATCTACTCTTGTGCTTTCATTTTTTGCTGAAAACCCCAAGGGGTATGTAAACCAGAGACATTATAGTGTATGGATATATTATGGATCTGAATGTTCATGCATTATCTTTTCCTAGATCTAATTTTTAATCACCAGCTGTTTTTTTCTCCATAATAAAATTCTGTCGAGCTTGTTCAGTCATCCTCTATGGTTGCAGCCCCTCATAGTTGAGGATTTCTTCCTATATTCTCTTCGACTTCCTGTATAACGATGTAATAAACTCCAGATCTGTTATTAATACCATATTACATTTGAAACCCTCAGGAAATCACGCTGGGTAAGCTTCAGAAATTTCTGCATAAGTCAAGTCATGGGAATTCAGTGTTTTTAAGCCATATCGGGACTGGGAGATCTGTTTAACTTAGCTAGAGTCATTTTTTTTGGCTGAAATTTGGTATGTGAGTCCCACATGACCTAAGATAAAGGATCCCACCATCATTTCCCCTTATTTGTATGAAAATATCAGAAAATGACGTTTTTATGGCTAAAATAACTTCTTTTCCCCATCTTTTGGATTGTAAATCGGAATATAAATTGATGATGTAGCTCCAATTGATGTATATGTGTTTCTCACACCTATTTTAAGCTTATTCATCATTGCAAGACCGTTATACAACTTATGTCTTGCTGAATCCATGTTTTGGGATATTACAATTAGGCATTGGGGCATTTTACGCTTCTGCCATCTTCGAGTCTTTGGTCTTAGTTGGTGTGGCTCCTTTAGGGAGTTCAAAATTAATGCTACCCTTGCTTCTCATAACCTTGCGAGGTATCCACAATTCATAGTGTGGTGGAATTGCGAGAAAATCCTGCAATAGCAGCGTGTGATCTTCTCCTGATTAGAAAGATAGATCTGCGGTATGGTGGTGACCATGCGAAGACTGCCAATGATTTTCTTGAGTTCCTGACGTTTATTGACCATGAGGTCCTTTCTATTGCATAGAAAACATGCTATTCTAGGTTGGTTTCGTGCCTTGCTAGGATGACTGGTCGCCTTAGCTTTCCTAGGGTTTTGGTGACAATGGAGGGAAGGCTGCATTATGCCAGACTGCCTTGGTTCGAAACCAGTTACATCTGGGTATTTGGTGAACAATGAGCATATGACATCTAACATAGGTCGAAATTTGGAGATGTATGTATAATGTCGAGCATGATGGTTGTCGTGAAAAAACAAACAAGACTGTTGCTCTTTGTTTCTCCACTCTCTTTGGACTGCTGGATTAATTGGGTACCATTTGAGAAGTGACGTAAATATGGGCATTGAGTGATAAAATGATTGCATGCATTGCAAAATTCGCAGGCTAAGTTTATTCGTGGAGGGTGGTTGGGATGATAATCTGCCCCCTTATTGGCCATTTTTCTGTTGATATGAAGAGGATGGAACTGGTTTCTTCATTCTCTTAAGTTGTTGAACTTTCTCATGATCCTGAATTCGATCCATCTACTGCAACGAGATGGGTTATGGCCTGGCATAAACAATTTAACGCCGAAAAAAAGCGGGGGATGTAGGGAAAACGATGAACCTGGTGGTTATATGAACGAACTCGACACAAATATTGGACTGCTCGTAGGTCATCGTAGTATACTGGGTTGACCGGGTACCATCTTTGAAATAAATCTAGATCTGCACAATCAGCAATAAAGTGATTGCATTCATCACATAGTGCATAGAGCTGGACTAGAGCTTAAGGACAATTATGGGGTGGAGGTGTTCTTTCAGGTGACCGTCTCTCCTCTGACACATACAATATGGTCCTTGTTGCTTTCGTCCTTTTAGTTGTAGTGTTTTTTGTGGATTCTGTGTTTGAATCGGCTAAGTCGGGGTTTTTAGTGACGAATCATCGCATGAAATCCAACATAGACTAGAATTGATGTATATGGGGACAATGGCGCAAGTGGTGGTTTCTCTGACAAATATAACATGTATGTCATCGATGCCGAGCTAAGTTGATTTTGGAAACTCGCGGGACTTGATACCAATGGGTAAATGACCTTAACTCGGGGCACTATGTGACTAAGTGATAAGGCTTGTCACATAGTGTGCAAATTGGGGCATGTTGTATGGCCTCTATTGTTGTCTATGGGCCATTGAGGTGACTGTATATGAGCAAGATGTAGGCTCCTATTGTATGTACAATATGGTTTTAGGTTCTCCCTTATCCATTTGCATGGGTGGAGCTAAGGGGTCCTCTTGTTAAGATTGTTCTAGGGCTTGCAAGGCATCCCTATATCATTGCATCTCTGGGTAGTGATGGGTATAATGCCCATAATGGTCACCTATGACACGTGCATGATTGGTGCGTAATTCTTTCCCTTGGTTGTTTGTGGCCTGTTCCTTTTTATGGGAATTCAAGGTCGCGACATTACTTTCAGTGTGTAGAAGGGGTTTCAATTCATCTAATTCTGGGAGAATATTAGTAGGATGACCTACAATATCACACAATGTGTAAGGTTGCAATGCCTTGGGTAACTTGGGGGTTTTGACTTTCTTCCTACTACATGTGTTTCATTAACCGCAGTGACCTCTTGAGGGGTGATAGGGGCTATTCCTATAAAGGTGATTCCTGGACTTCCTAGCATGGCTAGGGAGACCAAATACCACATGGGTATTGCGAAATCCATATTCTGAAATGTCATAGTTTTCATGAATTGTTTTGACACAAAACTAGGTGGGGGGTATAAAAATGGGGTTTGTGAAATGGCGTAGGGTACGAATGTCGTGCCTGTGGCTTCAGTATCCATACTGCTGGTTTCTATGTCTAGGCTAGTTTCAGTGTTTGATGAGAGCATCATGCACATCGGTGCCCCCATGCCTTCCGAGACTCCCTCTGGTATAATAGGGTGATCTCCTAGGAATGAACCGAGGATGGATGATAGTTTGAACCCTGGGCCAAATTTTGTATACTGTGTGATTGATTCCGTAGTTTTTTCTACATACGGTAACATGACATAGAGAGCTGTCATGGGTTTGTTGTCATAGTATGTGAGTTGGTCGATGGTGATGATCCGATCGTCATGGGAAAACATCATTACCCTAAAGACAAGACACGATTGTAGTCATGGCGCACATGGAACTCTACCCGAGGAGTATATTATAGTCTATATGTGCATCTAAGACCTCAATGTCTATAAGAACTATCTTTCCAGCCAGGTTTACAGGGAAATTTTGATATAGACCGGTGGGGGCTGAAGGGCGACCATCGTATGTTCTAAGCATGATGTCATATGGTTTTAATTCAGGTGATCCTAACTTTTTCCAAACTGCTTTGGACATGATACATGTGGATTATCCTTCATCGACGATGCATTAGTGTATGGTGATGTTTTGAACTGAAACCGGTATTTGGAAATCAACTAGAGAAGGAAGCCTCAGGCTTGCTTTTTCTAGGTCAAAAACCATTAGGCATAAATCAGAAGGATCGATTGCACATAACGCATAAAGTAAGGATTTTCGTTGTCATAGGAATGATTGAAAAACTTCCAAGGCTGACATAGAAGTTGGTGATTGTGCTAAATCATCTATTATGCTATAGCTATGAGCAACTTTAGAGTGATTTCCTACGCGCCTGGTTGGTCCCTTGACCATTTTTGGAAGGGGCTCTATAGGTACTTTGGATATGGTTAATGGTGCAATAGGTGAACTCGTACTCGTACCTAATGGGCTGGTGTCCAGAGGTGTATCATAGTTCCTATTCCTGGTTTGGAAGAACAATTCTTTGCCAGCCATGTAAGTTTCGTGACTGCCTCCTCCGGTATCGTTTTGGGGTGGTTGTTGTTGCTGGGTGTTAACCACTCCTTGGTGGGGTAAAAGCACTTGCATTACATCAAGTTGTTGAGTAGGTCCCCCTTGTCCATGGTTACCCTAAATTTTTTTCAATTTGGGGAGTTCGGGATAGTGGTGAGTGTAATGGCTGTACTCACCACATATGGCACAAGAATGATTTGTCCTTAGACTAGGTCTCTTATTTTTCCCTTGGGAGTTACTGTTTGGCTCTTGGTTTTGATTTCGGTTGGGGTTGCCCCCAGAATGAGATCACATGGGGCATTGTTGATCACTACCCCCTATCCAGAGTATCCCTTTTGATTATTCCTAGGCTTCTTTTTTGCAGTGTTTGGAGGGTTATTGTTGTTCTCTTGTTCGTAATACTTTCACTATTGAGCTTAGGATGGTTTCACTAGGTTCATCGACACATTGTTTTGCATTGTTGGTGGATTTTGTGCGGGGAAAGGGGGATAGAGGTTCCCCTGCCCCTGATTGGTGTAAGATTTCTAGGGGGGCTCTCTTGTATCAACATTCCTAGCAGAGTACTGGTTCCCCTGCGAGGGAGGGTATGAGCCTCCCTATTGTTGATGGTATGGTATTACCCTATTTGTCATATTTTGCAAAGGTGCAAACTGAATTTGATGGTAGCCAGGTTGCGACGCATTCTGGGTAGAATCGTACGAGTATCCTGGGCACTTGATACTACTGCCTAGGTGACCTTGAGTCAAGGACCCGATCAAACCATCTGTAGTATTCGACGCACCTGGTAACTCTCTATAAGTTTGTAGACGTGGGGCATTTGGCAGGACATTTTAAATATATCATGTCTGGGTGTAAATGTGTTTAAGCTATTGGGCCTTGCTAATGGCGTCTTCCTCGGAGGTAGGTTTCTGCGTGACCACGTATTTTGAGATCTCAAATGTGAGAGTTTTCAAAATTAATTCCAACAACACTCTATCATTGATTTTGGATTTACAAAAACTGGGACATTACCGCCATTCGTGGAGATGGTCTAATATATGGATGGCTGGCGTTTTCCTAAAATGAGTCAGCAGTTCCATTCCTGAGTCATAATGAAAGGGTAGCTGAAAATAGGTGAGGAACATGGTAGCGAGGGCACTAAAGTTTCCATGAGAAGCAGAAGGCTTCTCGACATACCATTTTTTCACAGGCCCTATTAGGGTGTGTTGAATTTTTTTTAGTCTAATAGTATCATCAATGATACTATTAGACTAACACCACAAGTGGAAATTCATAATATGATTTCATCGGTCTTCCTCTTACTTCCCTTCGAATTTTGGTATATCCAAAGGGAGCTTTGTGGGCATGGGAGGTGAATTAAGGCCATGAGATGGGGTCATTAGTTAACTTTGTTAGATCTGGAAGATTAAGTGATGCTAAGAAGGGTAACTGAGTTTTGACTGCCATTGTACAATGTGGAAAAACATGTGTCTGAATGTGATGGTTTATGGGGGTGCCTGGGGAGTATTACCCTGTGGCATTCCCTGGTGAATATTATGCTGACTCCCTTAAGGGGTAGCACTCCTCTACCCTCTAGGGGTCGTGGGAGGAGTTGAGTGTGGTGACCCTGCTGGGGTTTCCACTGGTGTGGTGTTGGGTGACCCTTGGGGGTTTCCAATCATAGATGCCCTGATAAATGATGAGCCGATAATGGTGCCATTGTATCACCTTCGCCACCTAAATGGCGGGAGACCTGGCACTCCTCCCTCTAATTGGGGGAGGTCCAAGAAACACCTAGATTGACGGGGTCCCGTTGGGTCGGTTATGGCATCGACTAGCTTAATCTTGGTGATATTTTTGGTTTGCTGAAGGAATGAATATTTCTTATCAAAGAAAATATGATCACATGCATAAAACAAAGTGAAAAAATAATAGCTAAGTTTTCATCTAATTTAAATCTATGTGATCAAGCAAGAAAAAAATGTGGTTTTGTTTGTTTTGCGTATGATACTCAAAAGCCTAAATAGACCTATTCGTCCTTACACTCTCAATGTAAATGGGCCTTGCGAAGATGTCTTCTGATGGGTATTGGGGCTAACATCTCGAAAGAACTGGTGACACCTTCCAGTAGCCGAAGAATCGACCAAGGTAATTGTAAGAGGATTGAGTGCTGCCTGCACCATCACCTATAGGGAAGGATGCCCTAGTTTTGGCCACTAAAGTACCGTTGCCCCACGTGAGCATTCGAGTCTTGAGATGCTTGGTAATAAGCTACTATTACTGAGCACTAGATGGGTCAGGTAGCCCCAAAAATTACTGCACGCACTGGGCCTAAGCTTAACCCCCTCTGAAATAAGTCTCTAGTAACAATCATGTATTCGTTTCGTGGGTGGATAGACGGATTTGAAGCTCCCCAAAAAATCAACATCTATGTTTCAAAATGTATTATACCCACGATGGTTTATTGGATGCTGAACCCCAATGGTCTTAACCTGAAATATAATTTATTTTCTGGCCCATGTGGGGAGAATTTAGTGAGTTCGGTTAGTGATTATTTTTAGAGAGTCTCAATTTTATTAGGGTGTGCCTTAGTGAAGTAACTGTAAAAAGAGGATAAAGGTCCCAACACATTGGGTGCCTTTTGGTCCAATTCTTACTGATGCTTCGTGTGTGCTTTGGAGTGTACAATCATAAGTTTTATGAGATGTGGTTATGTGATGATCCTTTACAATCGTTTTTTAATTACCCTATGTGTGATTGTTCCTTGCAAAAATAAACGATGGGCGAATTATGGGCCGCTTACACCTTGCATAGTTAGACTATGTTTGCACTATAGGGAGATGGAAAATTGTCTTAAGAAAGCATTCATGTGCATACCCAGGCTCATCGTGAGGTGCAAGGGTGGCAGAGATACTTTCTTTATTTTCGACAGTTTGGTCCTAGTCCCAATTCCTATTGCAAAACTGAACTAATCTAATGCAAAAATTGAAAAAACTTGAATTAGCTAAAGATATGTGGATATATGGGCTACTTACTTTTATGCTAATTACGCTATGTGTTCTTTATATTTTATCAAAAAATAATTTTTTCGGACAACATATGTGGATTGAAGGCCACTTACTTTTTCCTACTTAAACTATGTATGATTCATGAAAATAAAAAACTAAAATTAAAACTACTTAGTTGCTAAGCTAAATTCTAGTAAATAAGAGTCCTAACCAGTCATGAAATACCTAACATAGTGAATGGAATTTTTTTTTATGGGTTTCCAAGCACTTTACAACTACAAAAAATGGCAAAAAAAAGAAAAAATGAGCTTGTTGCCTACCGCACGACTTGTCCTCCCACAGGCGCGAAGCACACGTCTTTCAGAGTGGAATGCACGCGGTTGGGCAGAATGCAAAAGTTTCCTCTTCTTCTGGGTATAACTTCTCATTGAGTGTGACAGAAGGTGATGAGAGGATGCAGGGGTGTTTTGCAGGAAGCTGAGTAGGAAGAAGAACTTGCATCAACAACCATTAACTCAAAAGAAAGAATCTAGTGGAGTTGTCATTCCTGTGGTAGTGTATTCGGCGCATGAACAAATGAAATACAATTTTCTTAGTAGGGAGGTTGCTTACCTACATAAGAGTCACAGGTCAAAATGGTTTGTCAAACTTCAGTGGAACAAGTTCAACATGTAATAAGCTACGTTAAAAAGGAAACATAGCATGCTACATAAACAATGAAATAAAAACAAAACATCATGCTCAAGATACATGCTCAATAGATAAAACACAATAATAACTCAACAATTGAGAGCTTCTCCCTTTATTAGGTATTGGTATTAGTAGAAGATAGAATGCTAAATCTCTTGTAGTTGATCCTTCGAGCTACTGAGCTCCAATATCAAAGACAAGGGGGTCTCTTCCCCTCAATTTTTCAATAAGCCTCTCTTCCCTCTCAAAGGATGGTAGATCGATGAACATATGGTGAAATCCTCCCTCTTGGATTGAGATGTTGGGTGGAAAAAAAATGAATCCTTCCAATCCTCTTGCTGCTGGAAAACACAAGCTGGTTTTCTATGGAGAAATTTGGCCAACATAACAATGTATCTCCTATTTCTCTTCCCAAGGCTGGATTTTATAGACCATTTTCAAATTTTCCCTCCTCTCTTGGTCCAAGATGGATGGTGACACAAGAGTGGGGGTATGATTCCTTTGTGTGTTGCACTAAAGCCTTAAGGTGGCTCAAAGGCAACTATACTTGGTTAGGTTGAGTGATAATATTTTTCAACAAGTGTGCCAAGTGGTCTCGGATGGTGACATTCTGTCATCCCTTGGACTTGCGGTTATTGAAGGATAGCCGCGCAGTGCGCGACTATCGAAGAAAAAGCCACACTACGCGCTGAAAGCTAGTGCTGCCTGTGCGTGGTCGAAAAATGTTTTCCTTAGACCTTAGGAAAAATTAAAATTTTAGCTCCTAATGTATTTATTCCCTGTAAACCTTTATCTATACCTTCTTCTTGACATTTTTAATGTCTTTTTCCAATACAATTTTCCAGTGTTAATACTAGCAATGAAAAATCAACAATTGCAACAAAATAACAACTTATGATATCAACACATTTATCCTTATAACTATGATAAAAAAGTATTAAATGAAGGAAAAATTTATGAGGAAACAAGAGAAAAAATTACAACAATATTCTACCGAAAAATAGCACATGAAAACACTAAAACCCTAGATTTCAACCCTAATTTATGGCTGGAAATTTATCATGAAATGTAAATTTCTCTTATCCAATGCTTTGGAAATAATTTCCAACCGTTATATCATTAACATCTAGGTCAATAATTGTTGTAATTATAAGTTTTTTTTGTAATAAAACCCTAATTTACCCTAGCATAAAATAAAATATGATTTTATGATAAAATACGATTATGGAAAGAGAGAGGACTAGTGCCTTCTCAAAATAGGTCTATCGAGCACAAGAGAGAGAAATAATTCATTCTTCGTTATTGGTTTCAATCCGTGATATTTAGTTAGATTTCCTACAACATTAAATGTAAGCATTTCTTGTGAAATAATGGCTAGAAATCTGCAACTTAGAAGAAAAAAAGTTTTGCTAGGGTTACCCATGTTTATACATAGGTAACATCTAGCTCAAACTCAGGGGCATCTACTCACCATAGAGTGCATGATATATGTGATCAAATAAAGAGTGTGTAATAATCCTACCATCTCTGGTGCATATGACTTGTAACCTGCATAACTCTAACTATTTTGCTAGATTCCACACATAGATATATCAATTCTATAACAAGTTGACACCATTACCCTGAAGTAGGAAATGTGCTAACAATTATATGTCATAAACATCTTCCAAACCTAATTTTCCTTCTTATCTATTTTTCTTTTAATGTTTTTGAAATAAAAAATTAAATACAAATGTAATAAATCAACATGATAGAAAGGAAGGAAGGATGAAAATCAAGGTGCATTACACACAACCAATTTTAAACTACAACAAAAATTTAAATCAATCAAGTGCCAATGTAAACTGTAATAAGTTGGCCAGTAACTGAAAATGGGAACTTCACTCCATTAAGGTTATACAAAAAAAAATAATTAGATTCAAAATTTTTGTGAACCTTATATGGATATGGTTCATTTTCTACAAGTACTAGATCTCCCTTTTCAAAAATTTCCCCTTTTGGCTATAATTAGTTTTTTTTTAACCACATATCTCCTTTTTATTTTCTTCTTCTGATCACAATACTTTAATTTGGATGTTTCTCCATTATGTGTGTCCTCTACTTTGTCATGAATATCAAAATTAATTTCTTCAATATAAATATCTGCATTTAGATGACATGTTCCTAATTCTAGCTTACCCTTTCCCTTTAATTTTCCATTTCCTAAAGATGTTTGAGAGCCAAAATGTTTCGAAGAAATGTTTAGCTTTAATGATTCAAATTTTCATCCTTTATAAATTTACTTTCTTGGGTAAAATCACCAATACCTTCTTTAAAAGTGAAAGGAATTATGGAAAAATATTTGAAATGATCTTATATTGGTGTCGTTAAATTTGTGGAGGATCAATGGTCCCATAATTCTCCATTGGCACTATATGTTTGGTTTATGGTTTCCTTATGGTCCTCTACATGGTACCTTACAATATGTTATTTCTATAATATGGATGGTTTACAATATAGGTTGGGAGTAGTGGCATAGGATAGATCCATTTTGAAATTACCTCCTAAGGTGATAGACCACATTCTACATAGAAAGAGACTCCAGACATCATGGACATTAATAACAACAACATCAATTAGGATATATATATTATGGCATGTATCAGGAGTAAATTTGAAATATTTAATGAGACTATGAACTTGGAAAGACTAATTCAAAACTACACACATTTCTATACGGTCTTACAATTTGCTCTTTAAAGACATCTCATTAGCAAAAGCACTCAAATCAAGCATCAAATTGTGAAGAAGTAATTTTTGAACTAATAATGTGAAATAAATATGCATGCCCTCCATTTTTACTATCACAGTGTATATTTTGTAATATCACAAGAGGTTTTCCAGGATCTGTAAAGGTTAGAGAGACTATTCACTTGATCTCTTTGAGGAGCTAACTTAATCAAGTCAACAATAGACATTGATGAATTCAATTTACCAATAAATTACCCAATTCAAAATTTAAATCAAATAGTCATTATTTTGAGTTGGAGGAGGACTAGGACCAATATTCAATCGTAATGGAGTTCTAGTCCATCCATTGGAACATACATCATTATTGTGTGGTTGAGGGTTATAAAAAAAGAAACATTTTAAGCTAGAACATTTTCTTCAATGAAGGTAGCATACTCTATAGATTGGGAAAAAGTGGTAGGGCCTTTATCCCTTAATATAAAACCAAAATTTTACCTCAAAAGCATTAGTGTATTGCAACAAGATTGTATCTTGTGGGGGCTTAAGGTTTTTTAGGAACTAACTTGACCAAGTTATCAAATATTTTGTTAAACTCTTGAACATTTCAACCTCTTTCTTTTTCATTTCATGAATTTGGGTAATAAACAACCTTCTATCTTTCCTAGATTCCCATATTTTTTTGAAGGGATCATGGAAATAGTTCTATGTTTTGATCTCCTTTTTAGGCAAGCCTCGTAACCAAGATTGTGCATTTCCTTCTAAGGAGAGGGAAATTTTTTTCATGACAACATAGTCCTATCCAATCCAAAGTCCACCCACATGCCAACAAAAATGATTTACATGTTATTTAGTTATGATGGTAATATTACCAAAGAATTTGGGTCAACATTCATGGAATTTATCAAGTGTCTTATTATTGTAACATTGAATGGAATACATATCCAAATGCCTATAACACATTTGTGAGCCATGGCTTGGTATTGATAATGGTAGTAGTTGTAGTATTAGTAAAATTATTAGAAGATTACTAAAGAGACTTAAATACATGAGACTTATGAGGATTTAATATTTTGTAGACTTTGGGAGGATTAGAAAATCTCTTATTAAGTATTTTATTAGAACTTTCTAAGCTCATATGATATCGCGGAGTCACTAGATGAGCTTATTTTAGGAGTCTTTTAGATAGACTCATCAATGAGAGGTTGAAGCATATAATTTGGGTCTCCAAGAGAAGGACTTAACTCTACCTTAACAATTATGCCAAATATGTTACAACAAAATCCAACACCCTAGTGAAAAGCTTAACCAGAATATCTAGATAGAGTGCAAGAATCAAACTGTTACCACTTTCACCTTAACAAAAACTCCCCTTGTTTTAGCGATGGTCATAATCCAATACAAGGGTGTCTTATGTAGTAGATATTAGGGATCAAATAACCCAATTACCGTAAGCTAAGTGCCCCCTAAGGGATTTATAATGATTTCCACCCAAGGATAAGCGTATGAAATTATGGTTTAGTGTGGATAAGAGAATAACTTCCATATTTGGGTTCAATGGTTACTATGTCTCAATATAGAGCTTTATGATTACCAATAGAGTCTCAAATAGGTTTTTTCAACACACCAAACAAGAAATTACATAATATTATCATAAACTAGCAATAAAAAATCAACAATTGCAGCAATATAACATCTTATGATAATAAAAAATTTAGCCTTGGAAACTATGATAGCAAAGTGTAAAATGAAGGTTAAATTTATGAGTAAACAAGAGAATAATTTATAGAAATTTTATATGCTTAAAATATCATATAATAATACTAAAACCCTAGACATTAGCCCTAATTTATGAAATGGAAATTTCTCATGAAATGTAAATTTCACTTATCTCATGCTTTTGAAACAATTCCCAACTCTAGGTAATTCAAATCTAGTTTAATAAATTTTTTTAATATAAAGTGATCTGTAAATTGTCGTGCATACTCCATTGCATAGTTCATCACAATAGATCTGATAAAATTACATTTAAAATATGAAATTATACACTATTACAAGTTTCTTTGTCTTTATATATATGTGTATATATATTATTGTTAATAGTGTATGCATGTGAATTAAAATTATGCATAAAATAGAGAACAACAAAATAAAATATCACACACATTTGACATAAGATATCACCTAGGAAGCCCTTTCGGGAGAAAACCCTAGCTGTAGGTGAGGTCGCTTTGCTCTCTTTCTCTTAATAGAATATGACTGTGAGTACAAATGAGTATGTCTTGTGGACTATGGGCTAATAAAATGCACAAATACTCTTATTTTTCTCTATCTCCTATCCCTCTCATTTATTTTTGCTCAGTTATAGCACCAATGCACTCGAAATAATGTAACGCTTTTTCCTCCTAGTGGCCCAATTATAACACTGCTCAATAGCCTACTAGTGGTTAGGTTTGAATACCTCAACTCTTAACCATGGGTACGATATAAAATCTTCTATATTATTATTCATCATAGCCACATGTCTATCCCTTCTCATGAACAATGGGGTTTAACATGGCATCCTCTCGAATTATGGTGGTGAAAACAAGAAGGTCAACTTTTGAGTGGTATTATTTTTGCATACAGAATCCAATTGACATGATTATTGTGACCGTTGGAAAGGTATTTGTGTGAAAAATAGGAAAAAAATGTGCAACACTTGAGCGGAAAATTTTTACCCCCAAAAAGCATCATTTGATGCCTCAAAATGCTCTCGGAAGGTTTTATACCTTATTTTGTGAACTTGGGACCCACTAGTAAAAATGTTCCTATGAGGTAATTACTCCACTTTTTCCACTTTAAAATCATGGATATGGATGAAAAATAATATAATGACCAGATTTGGATCAAAATTCCTCATTTTGGGAGGATTTTGGTCCCCAAAATATTCTACTAGATTAGGTGATGAAAAGTTTCCTCCACCTTCTCTTGGGTGTACCATTTAGTTTTTCCTGGAAGTTCACCTTTCAATATAATTTGCTAAATTTCATGTTTCCATTTTCTTGTATATTGGGACCTCTTCTGCAAAATTGTATCTTCTTCCAACTATGCCTAAGAATCTGGTGCCAAATCCTGCACAGAAGGTAGGACATGTCCCTTTTCCTGATCTAACATGAAAGGCTCATAGAGTTTAAGATTCTCTATATTCACCACTAATTAAATGTGTATATATGGTGGAAAACTGATTCAATAGGCATTATCACCCACCTTTTTCAGTATCTCGAAGCGACCATACCTCAGAGCCTTGATTTTCTTACCAAGTCCCTAAAACCTCTCCTTATTCAAATGTAGCCATACTCTGTCTCCTAGCTTGAATGATTTCTATTTTCTATATTGATAATGTATGGCCTTATATTTATCTTGTGAATTATGTAGTGTCTTTTGTACTTGTATATTGATATTCCCCATATTCTATATTCCAACCCTCAAGGCATCTCCTATAATATCTTCCCTCACTCCTCCTTATTTCCCATATGCAATGTATAAAGTTGAAGGTGTAAAATATCCAATACAAGTTTCAAATGTGGACTTTCCTTTAGAAGTGTGGAAAACTTTGTTGTAAGAATGTTGTATATATACCACATTTCTATCCTAAGTCATTAGAGTCCTTTGGTTTTATCCCCTCAGAATTTGCATCAAATTCTTGTTGATTACTTTTTTTTGCCCATATATCTGTGGATGGAATTTTGTAGATCTTATTCAACTTTGTGTCCATCTTCTCCCACAATGTATTCCAAAATGCACTGAGAAATATATTTCCATGTTTGAAATGATGCTCCTTGGTATCTCGAAGTGCACCTAGACCTATCCAAAGAACAAGTTTTCTGCTTCTTGCCCAATGATGGCATTTTTATAGGGAATGAGAACACACATATTCTAAACCTGTCAACTACCATGAAAAGGTAGTCATGTCCCTTCCTAGTTGGTAAAACTCTCACAAATTCCATGGAAATGTTTTACCAAGGATGAGTGGGTACAAGTAAGGGATGATATATAACTTGTTTCATGTTGTTATGATTACAAGTAAAACAAAGCATGCATCCTCTTATGAACATAGCAACATGTTATTTCATTTTGGACCAATATACATACCTTTACAAGTTGGCCACAATCTTATTGACACCAAAGTTCCCTTCAACCTTGGAGGTATGAGCCTCTCTATTCAGATGCAATAAGTTTCCTTTAAGAACACATAGCTTATCCAACCTATAGAGTAACCCAAACTGGAGATGGTAGTCAACGGTGTTGTCACCATTGTGCACATGAATTTGACTCTGCAATTGTTGAAATACCTCCTTGAAGTCCTCATCCTATGAATCACCCTCTTTATATGCATCATGGGTGAATGGCTCTATGTGGATAAGAGTCCCCAAATCTATGATACTTGATGTGGGTGGCCTTGAAAGCATATCGAAAAAAATGTTTGTGTTTCCCTTCTTGTACTTCATCACTAAATGAAACTATTGTAGAAACCACATCCACTTGTAATTCCTGGTCTGTTGTAGCTTACTTTGGGCCTGTAGGTATTATAATGGTTGGTGACATGTGTAGATGTTATGAAACCAACTCCAAAAATAAAATAAAATAGAGATAAACGCCTTAGAAATAAGCCACTTCTAGGGGGAAACCTCCTTTACATTACATAAATGAACAATTCTTGGATGATACAAATGAAAAAACCTCCTTCTATATATAGGAGTCCATGGGGTCAAGATACAATCCTAGCCTACCTAACAATAATAACGTAAGGGCACAATAATAACAATATTGGGGTTATAGGGTTACAACAATAATAATAAGGGGGCTACACTAATAATATTAAGGGACTAAACTAGTAATATAGGGACCTAACATGCCCCTCTCCTTCAAAAACATTTTGTCCTCAATGCTTGAGTAGCTCAGGGTGCTTCTATATAAAATTCTCGTCCTCCCATGTAGAATATTCAGTGGGTAAGTTCTTCCACTTGATGAGATACTATGAAATTGATTGAATTCGTAGCTGTTGAGTTCTTGTTTCCGTGACTGCTTCAGGTTCCAATATGATTTTTCCTTCCTCATCAAGTTTTGGGAATATTGTTTGAACTGGAAGTTTTTCACCTATAACCTTCTTTAAGCATGAAACATGGAAAACTGGATGCACTCGCGAAGAAGTAGGAAGCTCCAATTTGTATGCCATAGTACCAATATTTTGGAACACCTTGTAAGGACCATAGTACTTTGGCGATAATTTATTATCCTTCTTAGATTGCTTGATTGACATTTGTTTGTATGGTAGTAGCCGTAAAAATACCCAGTCTCCTACATAAAAAATTCCTCGCTGCGATGTTGATCTGCATGTTGTTTCATTCGATTTTGTGCCAAATTTAGGTTATCCTTTAAGAGTTGGAGAACTTCTTGTTGATGCTTGATGTGATATTCCACTACTTGAACCTTAGAATTTTCTCTTAAAGATGATGTGATGGAAAGTGGATGATATCCATAAAGTGCCATAAATGGGGCTAGTTTTTCTATAGTATGGAAGAAAGTGTTATACCACCATTCAACGAGAAGTAAGCACTTGACCCATTGTGTTTGTTTATTAGATACAAAAAAACAAAGATATCCTTGCAAACATTTATTCACTATCTTAGTTTGACCATCAGATTGAGGATGATAAGATGAGCTATTAGCTAGTTGAGTACCCAAACAAGAAAATAACTCCATCCAAAATTTCCAGTAAAAATGGGATCTCTGTTGCTTACAATAATCTTTGGGTTTCCATGTAGCTTTTGAATTGTGTCTATAAATGTAGTAGCAATTGTACTTGCTTTAAATGGATGAGATAGTGCATAGAAGTGTGTATACTTGGTAAGTATATCAAATACCACCATGATGACACTCTTTCCTTCATAATTAGGTAAACGCCTGATAAAATCCATTGAAATATCCTCCCAACTTTGACTTGGAATGGATAAAGGCTGTAGAAAACCCGGGGTCTTAATTGTCTCAACTTTATTTTGATGGAAAACCAAACATTCTGCCACAAAATTTTGAATATCAGATTTAAGGCCATCCCAAAAAAATTCTTTCTTCTACCTATGGTAAGTTTTTAAAAATCCTGAGTGTCCTCCTAAAGGAGAAGTGTGCAATTCCAAAATAATCTTTTTTTTTAGTTGGGAATTCTTACAAAGATATAAGTGATCTTTGTACCATAAGGAATCATTTTTCCAACTAAATGCATCAGATGTATTAGGATCTTGCTCCAACTTTTGAATGAGTGTCCACACTTCTTCGTCCTTCTTCCATTCATCCCTTGCTTTGGTTATCCAATTTGGTTGGATAATAGAAATGGCACAAAGCAATGCTTCCACCTCTTCATTCTTTCTTGAGAGTGCATTTGAATCAAAATTTAGCTTCCCTTTTTTGTAGATGATTTCAAAGTCATAACCCAACATCTTTGTGACCCATTTTTGCTGCTCCTCTGAAGATAGTCTTTGTTCAAAAAAGTGTTTAAGACTATCATGATCAATTTTTTCCTTGAAGTGTCTTCCCATTAGGTAAGGTCACAATTTCTTTAGTGCATGCTAACATTTCCTTCTCGTAAATAGATTTCTGTAGATACTTTCCTTTGATTGGATTAATTTCAAAAGAAATGGGTATTCCTTCTTGAATTAAAACAAAATCAATTCCATTTCCCGAGGCATCACATTCCAAAATAAAGGTTTTTGTGAAGTCTGGCATAGATAAGACTTGTGCTAGGCACATTACCTCTTTAAGATGCTCAAAGGCCTTAGTTTCTTTAGGAGTCCATGAAAATGCATCTCTCTTCAATAATGTTGTTAGAGGTGCCACTATTCTTCCATAATTCTTAACAAAATTGTGATAATACCCTGTTAACCTGAAAAATCCTCGCAACTTCTTTATGGTTGTGGGGAATTTCCATTCCTTAATGGCTTTAATTTTGTTAGGGTCTACCTTAACACTCTTGTGAGATATAATATGACCTATATATTCCACCTCTTGTACTCCAAAGAAACATTTGGATTTTTTTGCATATAATTGTTTCTCCTGTAATAGTTTGAGCACCTTGTCAACATGTTGAACGTGATCTATCCAAGACCTACTGTAGATTAGTATATCATCAAAAAATACTAGAACTTTCTAAGGAAGGGTTTGAAATGGAATTCCTAAACCCTTGAAATGTAGAAGGTGTATTGGTAAGGCCAAAATACATGGCCAAAAATTCATAATGACCCTTATGAGTTAAAAATGTTGTTTTCGAAATATCTTCAATCTTAATTCTAATTTTATGATATCCTGAACGAAGATCCAACTTGGTAAAATAAATTTCTCCATGTAATTCATCCAATAATTCATCAATCAAAAGAATGGGAAATTTGTCTTTAATAGTGAGCTTATTGAGCTCCCTATAATCCGGACACATGCGCCATGATTCATCCTTCTTGTGCACCAATACTATTGGAGCAGAGAAAGAACTTTGACTAGGTTGAATTATACCAGCCTCTAACATTTCTGCAATCATACGTTCAATTTTTCTCTTCTGGACATAAGGATATATATAAGGCCTGATGTTTGGAGGAACACTTCATGGAATCAAATGAATAGAATGATCATGATCACGAATAGGTGGGAGTCCTTTACGAGTTTCAAACACCTTGGAATGATTGTCCAAGACTTGTTGGAGATCTGGAGAAATAAATTATTTTGATGTTGGATCTTCTAGTGAGCATAATTGTGCGATTAAGCCTCATTTTTATTTCTTCAAAATCTTTGTCATGAAATTAGAGCTTATTATCCTTCCCAGATTCCTTGTGATACCCCGTAATTCGACTTCCTTTCCTTTTGAAATTTTTTTCAAGGAAAGTTCTTGAAAATTAAAAGCTACCATCCCCAAAGATTGTAACCATTGTAATCCTAGTACAACATCAGCACCTCCCATTGGAATGGAAAGCATTGGACTATTCAATACATATTACCCCATGGTTAGCTTGATATTATGGCATTTTCCAAAGCAATTTATAGTTCCTCCATTTTCAACCATCACTTGACATTCTGGTGTTGGGTATAGGAAACAATTCAATTCCTTGGATACCTTACAATGAATAAAATTATAGTTACTACCTGAATCAATCAACACTATTACCTTTTTATTCTTGATATGTCCTTCTATCTTGAGAGTTTTAGGAGTGGTAATTCCTGCCAATGCATTACACGATATGGTCAGACTCATTTCTTCTTCTTTTAGGGTTGGTTCCTGGTGTACATCCTCTTCTTTTGAATATTCTTGTTCATTTCCTTCCTCCTCTTCATAATCTATGTAAAATAATTTCTTCTTAGCACACTTATGACCTTTAGTGTATTTGCTATCAAAACTATAGCAAAACCCTTTTGCTATTTTTTCTTCCAATTTGTGTGGTGTCAACCTTGTAAGTTGTGGAAGTCTAAGAGTAGCAACACTTTCATCTTTATAGATGTGAGTGGTAGGATTCCTTGTCGCGATAATTTTAAATTCAAATTTTCTGATTTTTTGGAAATATTGGGTTGGTTTAATCCACTAGAGTAATATTTTCAACTCGACAATAGGGTGAAGTATCAGTACCTTTGGGTAATTTTTTTAGGTTTGGTTCTCCATATATGGCATCAAAATATCCCAAAATCTAGGGTGTGTTTCAATATTTCAATTAGGAGATGCTTGACATGGAGAATGTTCCTCAAATATTTAGGTTGATTGATATTAATGGAGGTATTGACCATTCCATTAAATTTTGACTAATATCAATGTAAACCCCTTTAGATATAGGTTGAAATTGGGGTTTCTAAAGTGAAAATTTTGGTAAGTGTGCCAATATTGGATTCACAAATTGTAAAATTGAATTTAAAAAGTTTGAAATCGGAGTCTAAAAATGTGAAATCAAATTCCAAAATTGGATATCAAAGTTCGAAAATACCAATATCAAATCCATTATTACTACTTAGTTTAATGTTAGTTGTTTTTCATAGATGTAATGATATATAAATTTCAAAGAATTTTCCATTGGAATAGTTCATCACAATAGATCTTACAAGTTTTTGTAAAATATTTTCTATGTAATGGTTTACTTAAATTCATGTTTAATATTACTATCTTTGCACAAAAAATATTGAAATAAATGAAGCTAAAACAAATGCCACACCATCCATAATATGAACAAAAAATGTAACTTGGGAAACCAAATACAAGAAACCCTAGCAAGAATGTGAGGATTATACCTTGTCCTTTTACTCTTTATAAAATGTGAAAACAAAGAAAGTTTAATTTACTATGGATTTTCCATGTACTCTATAGCATGTAGGACTATTATATGATATTCTACTTTATTCTACTCCAATATTCCACTCCCTTTTCTTAACCATGGAACAATATTCAAAGCCATAATAATGGAACCTCTTCCTTTTCTATCATATTAGTTTTTAACAATCTCTTGATAACTATCTAGAATTGGGGTTAGGGATCTTGTATACCTAAACTTTCAATTATCATTAAGGTTTTATACCATCTAGAATATTCTTTAAAATACTCACATGACCAACTACACATCCATTTAAAATGGAAACCATTTAGATGTCACAAGCATAGCTAAAACGGATTTAACATGTGTCATTCATGTGATCATAATTATCACATTTTGTGATTTCATAGTTCCCTTCATCTTATAAATATATATTTACTATAAATTTTCTATCATCATTGTGTTTCTAGCATCATTAACACCTTTAAAGATATCCCAAAATTTAATGAAAGGTTTGAGATATACATGTTGATTCTCAACATCAAAATTATTGTTTCTAAGATTGTCTCATAGGGTGAACCCATGAAGATGGGTTACACTTGTTATTGAAATTTGGTGATGAAAATTTGACATTTTATAATTTATAAATTGAAAGACTCAGAAATCATACAAGACTTGTGAATATTGATGTGTAATAAAAACTAATTTATAGGGAACCATGTTGTCATTCTAATGATTTTTTTTCTAATGTCATTGCATTTGAATCACATTTTATACACCTTTATATTATTGTTAACTTTTTCCTTCTTGTTTAAGTAATTGAAAAATGAAAAATACCCTTTTGAAGAGGATACATCCATGGAGATCCAACATATTTTTCTAATTTTTTGGTTGTGTAGTTTTTATGCTATTGATTTTCTATGAGCACCTTTAAACTGTAATTTTTTTTTTTTTTTAAGTATAAGTTTTAAAAGAAAAAGAAAAATATAAAGTCAAAAATATGAAATGTTATACCATTGGATAGAGGATTGATTGATAAATCCATTTCCATCAACTCGACCACATATAATGAAAGATATGAAGGGGTTTCACCTTCTTGAAGTTGCAATTGTAGAAAATCCTGTAGTAGGGGGCAAGATTTCTTGATTTTAAACTCTTAATTGGGAAATTTAGCTTGATTGATCATTTTTATAAATTTTAATCAAAGGTTTAACGAGAATTTTCAAAATACCTTGATGAATGTCCTTATGGGTTAAGAAAAGTATCTTGACTGAGATAAATGCATTCATGGCTAATAAAAAAGATACTTCACTTAAGCCTCATATCTCAATAAAGGGCATATTCAACACCCTAATTGAGCTTGAAATTGATTGAGGGTTTAATTAACCCTATTTAATGCCTCGATAAAGAGTTTATCAATAACCCTTGATTAAGGGATTTTTTAAACAAATTAATCGAGCACCTCAAATTACCTCAATTGAGGGTATGAAAATATTTTTCGTGACACTCTTCCTAGCTAAGAAATGTTACCTGGCTTCATAGATTCATCCCATAATCATCTTGTGTTACAATTATTTTCAAATATTCCCTTTTTAACCATGTTCTCTCAGATAAAAATGGAAAAACACATTTTTATTTGGTACTAATGTTCATAGACTAACCTCAAAAAACACTAAAACATTGTTGAAATAATTCTCTAACCCTTGGGCATGTAAAATAAATCATTGGTATCGTATGTATGTTTAGATTTTTTAGAAATAACTTGCTTTGTATTGATATTTTATACGTTGCATGTGACAAAATATATAAATATCAAATATTATTAATGTTTTATTCAATAAATCTCGTATATCTACAAGCAAAGAAATGAAACACATTGGTTATATATCATCAAATGTCCAACTTGATAGAAATTTGAAGCAATTGTGTAATATATTGGTTCCAATCTATTGAAGTTCTAAAATCAATCATGTATATTCTATAATTATGATTTATATTTCTATGTTTTGTTCCACACCATTGTGAAAATTTCTAAAACAAAATTATACTGCAATATATGATATTACTTCTCCTACTTATTATTCAGTAACAAGTTATTTACAAAAATTAATTAAGTAAATATTGAAATAAATAGAACTAAAATTATCAAAAATAAGATGTTGAGCAAAACATAAGGTAATACAAGCACATCAATGACACAATTAATTTTGGACAATTGTCCCCGGAAAAACCAAATGCGGGAAACCAGTGCAACAGATGAGGGTTTTATTTATTCTTCAACAAAAATATATTGTATATAAAATGACCAGTAGAATAGAAAGGAAATACTATGAGGAATTTACAACTGAGATCCTCACTTGCTTCCCAATGATTTTATGACCCCAGAGAACCTCACTGCGTCAGCCCCTGCACAGTGGTTACGCAGTTCCAACGTCACAACCCCTGTGCTATCACTGTTGCTACGTCATTGCCTCTGCACAGTCCATCCTCCACACTGCTTCTCTCTGTCAAGCTCTGTATTCCCATCCCTTGTCGATCCATCTCTCTCTCCACCTTGCAACTTCCCTCTAAATCAATTTCTCATGCCAAACTTTAGCCAGTGATACAATCAATCTTATTGGGAAATTGAGTATCTACCTCGGTGTATTTTCAAAATGGCCCTCAAGCCTTCCTTTATAGTCTTCTAGTTGAAAAATAAAAAGCTAATATTAGATGTCTAATCGATGGCTGAGATTAAAACATGACTTGATTTTCATTCTCTGGAGGATTCACACTATGTTTTATTAATACCCATTAATTATTTAATTTCCCTAAATTTAGACTTAGGGTCCCCATAAAAATAATTAATTATTTTAATAAAACATGAACCGAGTGGAATTTCCACAAATGGTTTCTGGATTCTTTGGAATACAAGTGTCTAAGCCTCTCCACCAAATTTGAGACTTAGAGAAGTTTCTAATGCTACAAAAATAAACACTCCCTCTTAGCGAGGAAAGTGTTCTAGAAATTATGCCTGCTACATACTGATCTAACCCTGAAGCATCCTCTATGCTATTGATGTTGTCCACCAACACTGTGTTGTTGCTGCCATGACACTAATACTACTGCCCATGACACTGCTACTGCCACTGTTGCATCTGTACCACAACTCCCTCTCAAGTGTTTCATCTACTATGATGCTAACACTACATCTGCACTGCAAATTCATCATAAATGTTGCATTTGTGGCTGTGATATCACATGTTTATGCGACTGAAACAAATTCTTCATCATTCCCATCTGCTCTCTGAATTGAACAAACTTGGCCCTTCCAAGAGCTTTGGTGAGAATTTCTGCCACCTGATTCCCTGTGGGAACATACTGTAACTGTACTGCTCCTCTTTAAACACAGTCTCTGATAAAATGGCACCTGGTGTCAATATGTTCTAACCAATAATGAAACACTAAATTCTCAGGGATTTTGATGCAACTCGGATTATCATAGTAGATACTAGTCACTTCCATCTTCTTCTTGAACAAATTCACTAAAAGTTTTCTGATCCATATGGCCTCACAAGTAGTTGTGGTTGTTGCGATGTATTCTGGCTCAGTTGAGATTAGTCCTACGTGTTTATTCTTCTTACTACATTAGGAGGTCATCCTTGATCTGATGTTGAAGCAGTACCCATAGGCACTTTTTCGATCTACTGAATTTCCTACCCAATCTGCATTTGTGAACGCACTCAACTTGACATCATCTCTGCGAGTATATTCAACATGTATCCTACTTTTCCTCACACATATCTAAGAATGTTCCTTGTTGCTTCCCAATGCACCCTCTTTGGTTCCACCATGAATTGAATTAGGGTGTTGACAATGAAGCATATGTCTAGTCTGGTGTTGAACAGATACATAAGTGACATAATGAGTTGTCTGTACAAGGTGGGGCCTACTTCCTTGTCTCATGATGCATCAAAATTCTTCCAGTTGGTAATCATGGGTGTTGCCATGGCCCTGCAGTCATGCATATTGAATCTCTTGAATATTTCTTAGGAATATATTCCTTATCCTAGGAATATTTCTCCATTCTTCTGCCAAACCTCCAACCCTAGAAATTAATGCATCAACCCCAAGTCCTTCATGTCGAATTCAACTTCTAAGTTCCTCTTGCAGTCCTTTATGAAACTAAATTTTCCTGTAAGGAATGGATCATCCACATACAATACTAACATAAGTGGTTCATTATTTACCATAAAATAGTAGAGATTGGGATCAACGTCACCCTTGACAGATCCCAACTGTTGCAAATACACGTCAATTTGACCATACCATGCTCCGAGTGCCTGCTTGAGCCCATATAGAGCTTTATTTAGTTTGCATACATGAGACTTATTGTCATGAGTCTCAAAGCCTTCAGGCTACTCAATGCACACCTCTTCTTTAATCGCCCCATTCAAGAACGTTGCCTTGACATCCATTTGATGAGTTTTCCATCCCATCTGTGTAGTTAAGGATACGAGAGATCTGATGGAGGTGTATCTGGAAGCATGGGTGAAGGTCTCCTCATAATCGATCCTTTCCTTCTGTGCATACCCCTTATCCACGAACCTGGCCTTTCTATGCTCCATCTGCAACATACTTGATCTTGTATATCCATCTCGAACCTACAACTTATCTGTTAACTGGTCTAGGCACAACTTCCCAAACATCATTAGTCATGATAGAGCTATACTCTTCTATCATGGCATCTAAACAGACTTGATGTTGCACAACCTCCTAAAAGATAGAGGGTTCTTCAACCTTTTCTACCAAGGCTTGGTATCTATCGGGTTGCCTACGTTGCCTCTTCTCGGCTCTTCGATCTCATATAAAATGTTGTGAAACCAGCTCCAAAAATAGAAGAAAAGAGATATCAACGCCTTAGAAATAAGCCACTTTGAGGGGGCAACCTCCAATACATTACAGGAATGAACAATTCTTGGATGATACAAATTACAAAACCTCCTTTCTATATATAGGAGTCCATGGGGCCACAATGTAATCCTAGTCGACCTAACAATAATAATTTAGGGGCACAATAATAAAAATATGGGGGTTAGAAGGGTACAATTATAAAAATAAGGGGGTTACACTAACAACAATAAGGGATTATACTAGTAATATAGGGACCTAACATGCCCCTCTCCTTCAAAAATGTGTTGTACTCATTGCTTGAGTAGCTCTGGGTGCTTCTGTATAAAATTCTCATCCTCCGATGTAGAATCTTCAGTGGGTAAGTTCTTCCACTTGATGAGATACTCTGAAATTAATCGATTTCTTAGTTGTTGAGTTCTTGTTTCCGTGACCGCTTCAAGTTACAATATGATTTTTCCTTCCTCATCAAGTTCTGGCAATATTGTTTGAACTGGAATATTTTCACCTATAACCTTCTTTAAGCATGAAACATGGAAAAATGGATGCACTCGTGAAGAAGCAGGAAGCTCCAATTTGTATGCGATAGTACCAATCTTTTGCAACACCTTGTAAGGACCATAGTACTTTGGCGATAATTTATTATCCTTCTTAACTTTCTTGAGGGACATTTGTTTGTATGGTTGTAGCCGTAAAAATACCCAATCTCCTACATCAAAACTTCTCTCGCTGCGATGTTGATCTGCCTGTTGTTTCATTCGATTTTGTGCCAAATTCGGGTTATCCTTTAAGAGTTGGAGAACTTCTTGCTGATGCTCGATGTGATCTTCCACTGCTTGAACCTTCGAATTTTCCCTTAAAGATGATGTGATGGATGGTGGATGATATCCATAAAGTGCCATAAATGGGGTCATTTTTGCTGCAGTATGGAAGGAGGTGTTATACCACCATTCAGCTAGAGGTAACCACTTGACCCATTGTGTTTGTTTATCAGATACAAAACAACGAAGATATCCTTCCAAACATTTATTTACTATCTCGGTTTGACCATCGGATTGAGGATGATAAGATGAGCTATGAGCTAATTGAGTACCCAAACAAGAAAATAACTCCGTCCAAAAATTTCCAGTAAAAATGGGATCTCTGTCGCTCATAATAACCCTTGGGTTTCCATGTAGCTTTTGAATTGTGTCCATAAATGTAGTAGCAACTGTACTTGCTTTAAATGGATGAGATAATGCACAAAAGTGTGCATACTTGGTAAGTCTATCAACTACCACCATGATGACACTCTTTCCTTTGAACTTAGGTAAACCTGTGATAAAATCCATTGAAATCTCCTCCCAATGTTGACTTGGAATGGATAAAGGTTGTAGAAGACCCGGGGTCTTAATTGTCTCAACTTTATTCTGCTGGAAAATCAAACATTCCGCCACAAACTTTTGAATATCAGATTTAAGGCCATCCCAAAAAAATTCTTTCTTCACCCTGTGGTAAGTTTTTAAAAATCCTGAGTGTACTCCTAAAGGAGAAGTGTGCAATTCCAGAAGAATATTTTGTTTTAGTTGGGAATTCTTACAAAGATATAAGCGATCTTTGTACCATAAGGAATCATTTTTCCAACTAAATGTATCGGATGTACTAGGATCTTGTTGCAACTTTTGAATGAATGTCCATACATATTTTTCCTTCTTCCATTCATCTCTTGCTTCGGTTATCCAATCTGGTTGGATAATAGAAATGGCACAAAGCAATGCTTCCACCTCTTCATTCTTTCTTGAAAGTGCATCTGCAACAACATTTAGCTTCCCTTTTTTGTATATTATTTCAAAGTCATAACCCAACATCTTTGTGACCCATTTTTGCTGCTCTTCTGAAGATAGTCTTTATTCCAAAAAGTGTTTAAGACTATCATGATCAATTTTACCTTGAAGTGTCTTCCCATTAGGTAAGTTCTCCATTTCTTTAGTGCATGCAGTATTGCTAACATTTCCTTCTCATAAATAGGTTTCTGTAAATACTTTCCTTTGATTGGATGACTTTCAAAAGAAATGGATCTTCCTTCTTGCATTAAAACAACACCAATTCCATTTCCTGAGGCATCACATTCCACAATAAAGGTTTTTGTGAAGTCTGGCGTAGCTAAGACCGGTGCTAGGCACATTGCCTCTTTAAGATGTTCAAAGGCCTTAGTTTCTTCATGAGTCCATGAAAATGCATCTTTCTTCAATAATGTTGTTAGAGGTGCTGCTATTCTCCCATAATTCTTAACAAACTTGCGATAATACCCTGTTAACCCGAGAAATCCTCGCAACTGCTTTATGGTTGTGGGGACTTTCCATTCCTTAATGGCTTTAATTTTGTTAGGGTCTACCTTAACACCTTCGTGAGATACAATATGACCCAGATATTCCACCTCTTGTACTCCAAAGAAACATTTGGATGTTTTTGCATATAATTGTTTCTCCTGCAATAGTTTGAGCACCCTGTCAACATGTTGAACATGATCCTTCCAAGGCCTACTGTAGATTATTATATCATCAAAAAATACTAGCACAAAATTTCTAAGGAAGGGTTTGAAAATGGAATTCATCAAGCCTTGAAATGTAGAAGGTGCATTGGTAAGGCCAAAAGGCATGACCAAAAATTCATAATGACCCTCATGAGTTCGAAATGCTGTTTTTCAGAATATCTTCAGTCTTCATTCTAATTTGATGATATCCTGAACGACGATCCAACTTGGTAAAATAAATTGCTCCATGTAATTCATACAATAATTCATCAATCATAGGAATGAGAAATTTATCTTTAATGGTGAGCTTATTGAGCTCCCTATAATCCGGACACATGCGCCATGATCCATCCTTCTTATGTACCAATACTACAGGAGTAGAGAAAGAATTTTGAATAGGTTGAATTATACCAGCCTCTAACATTTCTGCAATCATATTTTCAATTTCGCTCTTTTGGACATAAGGATATCTATAAGGCCTGATGTTTGGAGGAACACTTCCTGGAATCAAATGAATAGCATGATCATGATCACGAATAGGTGGGAGTCCTTTGGGAGTTTCAAACACCTTGGAATGATTGTCCAAGACTTGTTGGAGATCTGCAGAAAAAGATGATTTTGATGTCGGAACTTCTAGAGAGCATAATTGTGCAATTACGCCTCGTTGTTCTTTCTTTAGAAGCTTTGTCATGACATTAGAGCTTATTATCCTTCCCGGCTTCCCTTCAATACCCCGTAATTCGACTTCCTTTCCTTCTGAAAAAAATTTCAAGAAAAGTTCTAGAAAATTAAAAGCTACCGTCCCCAAAGATTGTAACCATTGTACTCCTAGTACAACATCAGCACCTCCCATAGGAATGGAAAGCATTGGACTATTCAATACATATTCCCCCATGGTTAGCTTGATATTATGGCATTTTCCGGAGAAATTTATAGTTCCTCCATTTGCAACCATCACTTGACATTCTGGTGCTGGGTATAGGAAACAATTCAATTCCTTGGCTACCTTACAATGAATAAAATTATGGGTGCTACCTGAATCAATCAACACTATTACCCTTTTATTCTTGATATGTCCTTCTATCTTGAGAGTTTGAGGAGTGGTAATTCCTGCCAGTGCATTACACGATATGGTCGGATTCATTTCTTCCTCTTCTAGGGCTGGTTCCTGGTGTATAACCTCTTCTTGTTCATTTTCTTCTTCCTCTTCACAATCTATGTAAAATAATTTCTTCTTAGCACACTTATGACCTTTAGTGTATTTTCTATCACAACTGTAGCAAAGCCCTTTTGCTCTTTTTTCTTCCAATTTTTGTGGTGTCAACCTTGTAGGTTTTTGAAATCTAGGAGTAGAAACACTTCCCTCTTTATAGAAGTGAGTGGTAGGCTTCCTTGTCGCCATAATTTTACATTCAATTTTTCTTGCCAACCTGAATGCCTTCTCCAATGAATCAGGTTCCAAAACACGAACTTCATGTTGGATGTTATCCTTTAAAGTACCTATGAAGAGATCAATCCTGTGTTGCTCTGGAATATCAGTTACCCTTATATTCAATTTTTGGAAGTCCTCAATGTGCTGCCCCACTAAACCCTTTTGTTTGAGATTTATCAATTGGCTAAAGAAGGTGTTGCTCTTTGTATCCTCATAATGTGCTATCATTTCCTCGTAAAAATTGACCAAGTGACAATTTTTTTACGGGAGCAAAGCCATCGATACCATACAAATGTATTTTGTTCTAAATGTAAAGTTGCAATGCATACCTTTTGTGTGTTTTGCACATTATGGAGATCAAAATATTGCTCCATCTGTAGTATCCATGTTACAGGATCCTTTCCATCAAACTTCATCATATCCATTTTTGGAATATGGTGGTTCTTCCCGCCAACATTAGATTTTATGAAATCACGATTAACATTTATTTTGTTCTCATCATGTGTTTCCTCTACTATATTTTCACCATTAGGAAACATTTCTTGTATCAACTTTGTCAAACCTTCCATGTCTTATTTTAGATCATTCTTCATGTTTTCCATTTTCTCATCGATCTTAGCTTCCATGTCATCCATCTTAGATTCCATGCCAGCTTCCATGCCATCTATCTTAGCTTCCATGCCATTCTTCAAACCATCCATCTTATATTCCACGCCTTTCTTCAAACCATCCATCTTATTTTCCACGCCTTTCTTCAAAACTTCCATGTCATTTTTTGTTGCTCTTTGCGAGAGCGAAATTTTTTGCACTTGCTCTTGTAATTTTGATATGTCATGTTGCCATTCTTCGTCTTCATGACTCATAGTAGAGCTTTCCAAAGGCTTAATGGGTGTTGAATTCTTTTTAGGGGGCCATTTTATAATCCAATACTGATATCTATTCTACAATATGCCCTTGCAATCAATTCAACTTTATTCTTGAACAAGACTTATGCGGTTCGGAAAAAAAAATACACACCTTTTACTTGCTTTTGAGGAGCTCTATATTTGAAATTGAATTATCTGGTTATTGCGGATCCTCAATATACGAAATTCAGTCTTGTAGTAGCCCTCTAAATCTTCTTTCAAGTGCAATAGGTCTGACCTGATTTGGATTCTTTAAGACAAAGTTATGTCCAATCTCCCACAATGACCCAATTATGGATTAGTTCAGTGGAGTGAACTTGTACGACTTTCCACATGTCATTGTTTCCTCCTTTGGCTCTAAACTTAATAGAAATGAAACTACAATATGTGTACTTGTCGCCACTTTTTACAACATTCCAATCCTATGCTCAGAGAGAGATTTATGAAGATTTTCCCACGATAACCTCTTTGACATGAAATTCGGGAGCCTGAAAAATATCTAACTTCCATAGATCATATATCTAAAAATATTATGAACCAAGCTTTGAAATTTTGTGACGATGTTCCTCAGGATTTTTTGTTAGCTCTCTAAAAATTTTAGCTTCTGTAACTTCGTAGAAAAACAGTTATAGAGACAATGTTGCGATGACTTGTTTAGGTTAAATTCAGGAACCTGCAAAAAGCCCTAACTTCCACAAATCATATCTCTGGAAATATTGCGAAACAAGCTCTGAAAATTTGTAACGATGTTCCTCTGGGATTTCGACTTCGCAATTTAAAAATTTCGACTTCTAAACCTTTATATAAAAAAAAATTATAGTGAAAATTCCACGATGGCTTAGGTTTGGACGGCGAAAACCTGCAATCCAAAGCTCGATGCAAATGTTGTGAAAATAGCTCCAAAAATAGAAGAAAAGAGAGATCAACGCCTTAGAAATAAACCACTTCGAGGGGGCAACCTCCGATACATTACATGAATGAAAAATTATTGGATGATACAAATTACAAAACCTCCTTTCTATATATAGGAGTATATGGGGCCACAATGTAATATTAGTGGGGCCACAATGTAAACCTAGCCGACCTAAAAATAATAATTTAAGGGCACAATAATAACAATATGGGGGTTACATGGGTACAATAATAACAATAAGGGGTTACACTAACAACAATAAGGGACTATACTAGTAATATAGGGACCTAACATAAACTCTCTATATCCCTCGGTGTTTGTCATGCCTCTTTGTTGATTCTACCATTGGTGTTGGTGGCTTCAGCTAGCTCTTCTTATTGTTTTCTTTCTTTGTTGCGAATCATCTGAATCTTCCCCACTGCAAAAATATTGGTCTTTAGTAACGATTACTTTATCCAAATGTCTATTCGCTTGTGGGTTTTCCCCATTTGTTGTTGTACAAGAGGAACATCCCTTTGACCTCTCTTCCAGGAGGCATCCCTCGAGATTTCTTGAAGGCTCTATCTTCCATGAACTTTGCATCCGTTCTGACTACATTCTTCCTTCTTCTAGGAATGTAGATTAAGCGTACCTTTGAGGTCTAGTTATATCCTACGAGGTACACATTCTCTACGATCCGATCTATCTTTCTAATTTTTACATACGGAATGTGTGATATGCCACACTTCAACATGCGGAAATGACTCACTTCTGGCTTCTTTCCTGTGAAGACACTCTCGAGAGTAGTCTTGCCTAAAGCCCTATGTGCAGTCCTATTATGGATATATACAGCTGTGTTGCATGCTTTAGCCCATAAAAATATAGGCATATCTTGATCACACAACTTGGCTTTTGCTGCCCCAACAATGGTTATGTTCTTTCACTCTGCAACCCCATTCTGCTTCAGATTATATGGAGCTGTCCATTCTCTCTTGATGCCCTTTCTTGCACAAAATTCTGTGAATTTCTTGTGTGTACACTCTCCACCATTATTTGAGCGCAAAATTTTTATCTTCTTCCACCATTGGGTTCTCAACCGAGAGATTTGAACTCTACGAACCTATCAGAAATACCTCATCCTCGGTCTTGAGAAGTAGATCCTAGTCTTCTTGGAGTGGGGGAGTGGTATCAATGAACTTCGTCACCACTAAGAGCTCTGGTAGACATTGGTCCACAGATATCTGAGTGTATTAGACTTAATACACTTGGATCCCTCTTGTTGCTTCTAGAATATGCTGCTTTTGCATACTTCCCTAGTGTGCATCCTCTGCACACTTCATCATGCGTGGTACTCAGGACTGGAACCCCTGAAACAGTTTCTCTGAGCATTCTCAGAGCTCCATGGTGAAGATTCCCCATTCGTATGTCCCATAGCTCATTCAAATATTTTTCTCCACTAAGATCATTGCCAATCAGTGCCATTGGAGACTCAAGTTGAAACCTGTAAAGCTTGTTGCTTCGAGTTCCAATATGATCCTTCTTCTTATAGCTTGGATGCTTAATGTATATGGTTTTTCCAATGAAATATACATCATATCCCTTGTCCTGTAACTAGGACACTGAAAGTATATTCATTCCCAATACTGGCACATGCAACACATTTGTAGCCTGGAGATTATCTCATGCTTCTGTCTAAAATACTATCGTCCCTCTTCTTACTTGGGTACACTTTGTTTTGTTTCCCATAGAAATGTGGAAGTTCATCCCTTCTTTTTGATAACTCAAGAAATATTATCGAACCCTAGTGTTGAGTCTCAAATCTGCATCTTTCCTATACACCTTTCTAGACTTTTTCCATTTACCTGGACCTCCTAAGCTATCAATATCATTGCATATTAATCATAAAAGAGCATTTAGAATGGTTTTTAACTATGCTTTGTGTCTGCTATTTGAATTATATTTTTGCTCAATAAGCTGCGGAATCTTGTCACTTTCCGCAGCTGTTGCAACTTTCCGCAGCCATTTTGTTAAAGTCTATATTGCAGGTGTCTTCAGGCAAATCGAGCCACATGGGAAAGTTGGAAATGGCATGGACATGGATCGAGTCCTATTGGCTCAGTCGAATTCACCTAAGAAGGTTGTGGTCAATGGTAGCCAAGTGGTGGTCAACCGTAGAGTCCCACGGTGACAGAACTCTGTTTTTCATCACGTGAAGACTTGTGTGGCCGTTTCTAAATCACGGGAGACATATCAACACCTATAAACAGCTCCATAAGCCGAATCCAAAAGCCACTTTCCATAGATTTAATCTTCACGGTAGCCATGATGCTAGATTTCTGGATGTGGTTGTTCACGTGTCTTCTATCAGCGCAGACTTTAGGGAATTAGTTATATCACCCTCTGTTATAAATAATGCATTCTCATACGCATAATAGTTAGTTCTTGTAATGTAATTGCGTTGCCACTATGCTGTGACATTATTTCTCTGTTATGACCGCATTTTGAATATATAAGAAGACTCTGTTCATAAGCACAATTCGTGTTTGATAGCTGCTTCCCAAGGATTGTGCAGAGGGCCCCTGCACACACTGAGGTTTTGTGTATTACTGTATAGTTTCATGCTTCATTTCCTTATGTTCATTGTGCCATAATAATTCACATGTATATATTACGTTTCTTATGGTATTAACATTTTGTTTCTGTTCATAATCTTTCATGCTTTATATTGTTGTTAACTGATCAGTGTTTTTGTTCCAGATTACAATAGGCATCCCAGGCATTTGCACATCATTTTATAATGACTAATGACATGGAATCAATATTGTCCTTCTGTTGATTTATTTTCTTAGTTTTTAATTCCAGCACTGTTTTATTCATTTCAGTTTTGTACATTTGCTTTACTAGTTAGATTAGATATTAAACTGCTCATGTCATTATCTGTTACCTCTGAAAGCCATAGCGAGACTAATGGTGAGGGATTGAAGTATGAGTGTGTAGTTTGATATTAGTTTATTTTTCTGCAAGTTAGATATTAAATTGCTCATGTCATTATCAATTACCTCCGAAAGCCATAAGCGAGACTAATGGTGAGGGATTGAAGTATGAGTGTGTAATTTGATATTGGTTTATTTTTCTGCCAAATTAGATATCGGTATTTGTTCAAGTTGTTTATGATTACCTCCGAAAGCCATAGCGAGACTAATGGTGAGGGGTCAGAATATGAGTTGATGTAATTTGATTTTAGTTTTACTTTACTTGCAATCTTTTCTCTGAGTACAGTTTCTTTTGTGTTTAGACAACAACAAGGGTAATGGTTTTCATGATCAATAGTTCACTGGTTGTTTAATTAGAATAGTGGCACATTTTCATTTCCTTTTAGGAACTAATTTTGTCATTGTATGTTTCAAAATCCTTTTGAAGTTTGAATTTTGGGAAATCATTATAAAGGACATCATTGCTTTGAACAATCATAACCATACTTGTCTTTTAGAATTTCCATCTCACATTAGGAAACCAACCAAGATAAAAAAAAAAAAAAAAACCAAAAACGACAAAAAGTAAGAGATAGGTTATCTTGCACATATAGTGTGCCACACTTCGTCAGCTTACGAATCCTGGATTGACAAATTAATGTAGCAATTTAGGACACACTAAATTGACCAAACACCTAGTCATATGTGACGAGGCCCCACTATCAATGTACCAATCATTAGTTGATGCTGAAGTAGATAAGAAATTAAATTTCTCTTCCAACTTGGAAGATAATTATGAGATGTCATGATCTTCCATCGTGCTTCTTCCTTCTCTGGCAGCCCTGCAGAAAAATGCGTCGCCCTTCTGGGATTCAATTTGTTGTTTAAGATAAAACACTACAACTTCCCTTCAACGCATATTCTTTTGTGCCTTTGCCCGATCTAGCTTTGATACTAAGTGAAAATTTCTAAAATGAAATTCTATTGCAATATTTGATATTACTTCTCCTGCTTATTATTCAGTAACAAGTTATTTACAGAAATTAATTCAGTAAATATTGAAATAAATACAACTGAAGTTATCACAAATAAGATGTTGAGAAAAAAAAAGGTGATACAAGCACATCAATGAGACATTTATTTTTGGACAATTGTCCCCAAAAAAACCCAGTGTGGGAAAACTGGTGCAACAGATGAGGGTTTTATTTATTTTTCAGCAAAAATATCTTATATATAAAATGAATAGCAGAACAGAAATAAAATACTATGAGGAATTTACAATTGAATTCCTCACTTGCTTCTCAATGATTTTCAGATCCCGAAGAGACTCTGCTTCCCTCTGCATCTCACTATGTCAGCCCCTGCGCAGTGGTTATGCAGTTCCAGAGTCACAACCCTTGCAGTGTCACTGCTACCGTGTCACTGCCTCTGCGCATTCCTTCCTCTATGTTTCTTCTCTTTGTCAAGATTTGTATCCTCAACCCTTGTCGATCCCTCTCTCTCTCCACCCTACAACTCTCCCTCAAAATCGATTTATCATGTCGAACTTCAGCCAGTGAGAAAATCGATCTTCTTAGACAACTGAGTATCTGCCTTGGTGTATTTTCCAAATGACCCTCAAGACTTCCTTTATAGTCTTCTCGTTGACAAATCAATGACCCAAATTAGATGTCTAATCGATAGCTAAGAATAAAACATGACTTAATCTTCATTCTTGAGAAGATTCACAGTATTGTTTATTTATTTATTTATTTTACTAGGAGAATCAGAAACGACAGCGGTATCGTACTCACATGACAGGGGGTCGAATCCCGTTGGCTACCACTATACTCCTAGGTGGAACCGTCGTGCCCGCCATGATGACCCTCAGTTTATCCGAGACTCAAACTCGTGACCTGTGCAGCGGCACGAATGCCTTAACAAGAGTTCGTTGGCCACGAGTTCAAACCCTGACGGGCCACAATATGTTTTATTAATACCCATTAATTAATTAGTTTCCCTAAGTTTAGACTTAGGGTCCCCGTGAAAATAATTAATTATTTTAATAAAACATGAACTGAGTGGAATTTTCACAAATGGTTTATGGGTTCTTTGGAATACAATTTTCTAAGCCTCTCCAGCAAATTTAAGACTTAGAGCACTTTCTGATGCTACAAAAATCAACAACCATGGGCTAGTTTCCATGGTGTTTTTGAAATATATATTAACACAAATATTTCAAAATTTAATAACGTTTCCAAGAATGGTTGGGGAATAGCTCTAAAGGTGTTATGAGTCCACTAAAGGGGTAAGGTAAGGGGGTCTAAGGGGGATTTAATTATGATTCATGATCATGTTATATCCAATCCATAACCCTCTTCCATTTTATTGTTCTATTTTCACTTTATCCTAGTGTTTGTTTTGATTAAATTAGGAGCCTAGTGTATTGAGTCAATAATATCAAGTATTTATCTCCCTTAATCAAGAATTCACCTCCTATTTTGTAGCAAAAAAATCATATCATCAAGGACCAAGAAAGGAGTGGAGGAAATTCCCTTGCATCTCACCCATTCAGCCAATTCATTCGTGCAAATTCAAACTAAGTGAAGGTAGCTTGGAGAAAAATGACTTCTTGAGGATCAAAGAGAGTTTTCTTAAAAATTCAATCCATATCTTGTTAGATTTTATACTTTTGTGGCTTTATTTTGTAGAAATAGAATTCATTTTTTCCACAGTAGTGTTCGAAATTTTTCGATGTTTCAAATCCCAAAGAGGATCCATCATCAAGACAATGATTGTCCTTATGATGATCCTCTTTGGGATTCGAAATATCAACAAATTTTGAACACTATTGTGGAAAATATGAATTCTCTTTCTACAATCCATCTCTTGTATGAGCCATGGAGGAAAAGAAGAGGAACTCATATGTGATATTGGACACTCAGAATGAGTAGGAAGCATGTTGTCAATATATGTGTAGAATGATGGCTTGTTTATGTTGATGGAGAAGTTTTGATACTCCTCAGAAAACTTCTCGAATCTGATTAGGCTAAGTAAGATAGGAGGGAATGTCACCCTAGGTCTATAGCCCTTAATTTTACAACCAAATTCCAAGATACAAAGCCCTTGAAATATGAAATTTATTTTTAGAATATAATTTTTTTTTTTTAGTTATAACAAAAAAAATGAAAGAATAAAATAATACTACATCAGCTACTAAAGAATAAAATAATACTAATTTTTTTTTTTTTATTACTACATGAAGTAATAAACAATATTAAAAAAATATTATAAGAAAAATTTGTGTAAGAAATCAATACTAAACTTTATTAAAGATCAATATGAATTACAAAAATCATTATATTTTCATATCCATACGAGTGTCAAGAGAAAAGATGTACTAAGAAACTTAAGATGTAATAATAAATCATACATAGGAAAGTAACTGCCACAAGAAAGAGAATGAAGTACATAATTCTAATTTGGACTATAAGAGATGTGAAAACATCAATAAACCTTTGCAAAATTTACGTTAATTTGCATTAAATTATATTATAATTTCTAAATAATGCAAACATAATACAAATAGAATAAATAACCTTAAAGAACACCACAATTCAATGTTACTCAATCTAACTTTGTCACTTTTCAAGATATCCAACCTATTATCAACAAGACAGTTTAGTCCACAATTGACTCAAAATGGAAATGAATAACAATAATAAACCACTCTCAAATCTTGGGCACACATTCACACAATTTGTTTTCTCCTATTCACGATTTCTCTCTTTTTTTAAACTTATATAAAACAATTGTGTAGTTCAAACACCTTTTAACAACTTCGTCTTATTCTTCTTCTTCTTCTTTCAAAAATATTCCTAGCAAGTGAAATGTATTAGGAAAAATGTCACAAAGATTTAAATAATATTAACTAATATTAAGTGGAATCTTACTAAACTCTTTTTTATTCAACTTTATTCAACTCTATTGCACATGGAATATCCTTGCGATTCCTATATTCGGAAATACAATCAAAATGCATGGAAAAATATGCATCAAAAAATACATCATCATAATAAGAATCATTATCAAACTTGTACCTCCCTTTGTCAAAAATATGAATTTGAGTCTTTATCAAAATTAAATATCATATAATAACATGAACCCAAAACTTAGTACCTTAAATATCCAAACTATAAGTATTATCATGTAAATAAAATAAACATCAAATCACATAGGTTCCAAGTGCATGTCTTCAAACGATTTTTTTTTTTTCCCTTCATCCCCTATCTTTTGTGATTTTATTTTTGAATGTGCAGAAGTAGACTAAGAAGACTCAATATATAGAAGCTTTTCAATTGGTTTCTTACCTTTGTCTCCAATATTTGCAAAAATATATACTTGTTATTCTTGCGGGGGAGTGGCTAAAAAAGGAAACAAAAGTAACATTAGGTACAAAAACATGTGGCAAGGGTGCATATCTCAAGTTACAAATCCAATGAATTATAGCAAAGGGAGGACTAACATGATTGTTTTCTAAATTATCATTGATGGGTTGAGGGTGTGGTTCTGAGACATCCATAATACTTAGGTGAGGTTGTAGAGGCATATATGATGAGGCAAATGGTTGGGGAAAATATGTTTTTCCACCATGGTCTAATTGTCTTGTTTGGATCAACTAGTTAAATTCAGTGGAATTGGCATCAAAATGGATAGACAAGTAGATTATTTGTTTCTTCCTTATTACCATACAACATTTGGCCTTTTGCCTTAGCCTCTTCTGTTTTCTTCTCTTTCCTTGCTAAATAAACTCATATATACAATACCATTAAATCAATTAATCATCTCAACTAAAATACGACATGCAATAATAAAACATAATTTCACAAAAAAATGTTAAATGTGTTTAGCAAGGCCTAAGCTATGAAATACAAAATACTAAGAATGTGAGAGGGAAAGGAAATTAATCAATGATTCATGGAGAAATTTAAACATACTTTGTTTTTATATCGGAATACATACAAACAACATAATTAATTTTATTTTAAATACCTATGAATCTCCTTATTTCTACCAAAATGATATATCAACATCACATAATGCTTCAATTATTCTTTAATTGGTAACCAAAAAAAAGTATAAATCAATATGAAATGTAAAACTATAAGTATGAAGGATTGCAACCATAAACAGCCCCATTCTAATCATATTATTTTTTCATAACACCATTTATTTTATGCTACAAGGATTCTATATATAAATAAAGTATTCAAACTCAATTTCATATGAGTCAGATTAATATATAAAAACAAAATATTTGAGCTATGTTTGCCTTCAAGTGTACAAATGCATGGAAAGTAATAATGTGGAATGACTAAATAAAAGTGGTATAGGTGATGATATATTCTATATTCCAAAATAACACTAAAATCATAATCCCTGTTTCTAAACATAATGTAGTTATTAAGGTTATAGGTTATCATTAAATAGAATATAAATTTGAAACAAGTCCAAACTTTCCATGATACTTTTATACATAATAGAATTGAAATTCATTCAAAACCATTCTTTCATCATTCAACATAGTTGTTAAGACCAAACCCATTAGAATGCATCTTTTGAAGAGTAGGTCTAAAATAATTAAGTATGTCAAATGGTAGGACAAACTGTATTTTTTCAAATGATTATAATACCTACACACATTCTTTCAAAAAAAACCAAGCCTAACACACCAATGTGGAGTTTAGGGTATCATATAATAGCTCCTAAAAATGATTCTTCCAACCAATAAGAAAACTTTGGCCTTTTCCTAAAAGTTAATATAGTTTTAAAATAATTTCTTTAGGGTATAACACATGGTATGATATATGACTTATATATATATATATATATATATATATATATATATATATATATATTAAAACAATGAAAATACCAAGCTTAAACCCCATTTATTTTTACAATATGTTCCAATATGTCGTGAATAAGTAAAAACATATACTTTCGATGTTTAACCAAAACTTGTATAACCCTTTTTACTTTCTACTATTTATTCTGATTAGTTAACTTTAGCGAAAATATATATTTCCATGTGAAAATAGCCCACTTCATAAAGCATTAATAATCTTAACAATTTTTGGTATCGTAGAGTATACAAAGTATATAAATTAAAAATAATCTAAAATGAGAATATGAGTTAATGAAACACTTTGAGAAATCCAACCATCAATAAAAATAACACCACCTCAGTTACTATTAAACTATATACAATATATTCAATTTATTCAACTATTAGTGGGTTGAAGAAGTATACAGACTGGGCAGAAAATGGCATTTCAACTTCATATCAATACATGCATACAAAATGATTTTGTATTTCTAAATGAAGGGGAAAATGAATGATATCACACTAAGAGTACTAAACTAAGCCAAAGTTGCACTGATACACCTATTAAACAAAACTAAGTTACAATGGTGCTTGAAAACCATAGAGAGTATTAACTTTCATCTTGAGCTTTCTCTTTTGTTGCAGAGTTTCATTGCAAGCTTCAATCCTTGCGAAAATTCGTTGTGAAACTACTAGGGTTCCAATTTGGCTTAAACCTTCAACAAAGAGCCAGAGAAAAACTACAAATATCCAAATTACTGAATGAGTAGAGGAAAGCAACCCTAACAATTTCTAAGAGTAAGTGGTGATCCATTAATCTAATTCCAATAATACATTACTAAACACATGGCTCAACATATATATTGCCTTCCAAATAACCATTATTGCTAACATTTATTATATATCAATTCTCATGTAATATGCCACAAATATATTATACCATATTTTATATCATAACAACATTAACATTATCATATGAAACTATGATCTTATATCATAGTTCCTAGCCACATGAATTATCATACATATGTTTTGGCACTAACATTGTTATCAAAGGTAAGCAAGAGATATGAGCTATGGTTATACTATAGTGATATACCATGTATTAATAGTATATTCCCCCACAACACTACAAACATATAACATATCATATATATAATACAATGTAATTGTAACATAACCCTTGTTATGAGGTCATTTAAAACATATCCCAACTTTTTCTTCAATGAGATAACATATATGATCACCATGCTTTGTAGAATAGTCACTAACTTTTTCTAGTCTTTCACAGTGGTGCATATGGGGATCAATTATGTATTATGAGTCACCTATTTTTAGAAAAAAATCATAATTGAAGTAATATGCATGAATGATGACAATAAATTGTTAATGATGCTCATATGAAAAAAAATAGTACCATATAGTGATATACTTTATAATAACTAAAATAAATTATCACAATATTTTTCCTAGGGAACCAATTTACTTTAGTTTAAGAATAAAAAAAGGATATCAAGATTTACAATATTGTGCAAGCTTCAATCTTAGGCAAGTTGTATATAGTCAACACGTATTGGCTCCACAAAGTATTCCACTTTTAATGTTGGGCATGTGTTAAGAAACTATAGTTGTATTCTAATCTAGGGTAAACAAATTAGTGGTTTATATCTGTGTGTGTGTATATATATATATATATATATATAAAGATTATATTGAAAAATATTTTGGTTTTCCCAGTTTGGGTTTCCAAAGTAAAACATATGTATTAATTTGTGTGTTTTCTATAACATCTTTTCTATTTTATTAATGTTGGGTATGTGTTATATTCTTTATACAACTACCCCCATGCATTGTATGTTGCATTGGGTGCAATGGGGGGATCACAAGGTGGGTGAAGGCTCCCTTGCTTGGAGGTAGTGCCCCCAGAAAATATTAGGGTAGTTTTTTATGTCCATTTTTGGTAGTTTTTCACACAAGGTTCTTTCCTTTAGTGGTTTTGTGGTGCATGGTGGTTTATCCCATGGTGTTGTAGTTTTGGTTATGAAACTATAGTTGTATTCTAATCCAGGGTAAACAAATTGGTGATATATATATATATATATATATATATAGTTAAAAAAAAATTGGTTTTCCCGGTTTGGGTTTCTAGGGTAAAGCATTTGTGTCAATTTGGGTGTTTGTTATAACATATTTCCTATTTTATTAAGACTATGTTTGAAACAATAACCTACATTGGGTTGAAATGTACATTTGGTATCAAATCAGTCTTAAGAGATGTTCTTATGGGTAAATGTTTTTGCTCGAGCTTTTGATAGACCCTATTACAATGGGAAATTTTCTTAATTGATTCTTGTGGTGAAAGGAAATGGAAATTAATTCAAAGATAGAGACCGGGAAATTCAATGGGAAAATTTTTGAGCCATGGAATCTCAAAACGTAATAATTGTTTTTTTTTTTACGACAACGGTTAGAGTTTATTTAAAGGGCGGAAAACCAGCTACCACGGACTATTACAGAGCTGCTCTGTCTGAGCACGCAAACCAGATTTCCTCTATTAAGACATTTTTCCTTGGTGCAGGATCTGAAAACGCCAAGAAGGTGGCTTCTCTCGCTTGAGAGATTTGCTAACAGTATTGCCCTGAGATTGCCGGAAGGGCCAAGGTTGAGTGCTGGATTTTGAATAAATGAGGCATCTTGTTTTCCCTCCGTGGGAGCTTACAGATTCGTAGCTATGCTTCTCAGGATGTCTAGCGGAGAACCATCCCTTCGGTCGGCTGCAGATCCTTTATAAAGAGCTGTCAAGACTTGACTGCTTCTACCAATGGAGCTGTTTTTAAGATATGCCCAGAACTCGCCCTTCAGATTGCAAATTGTAACAGCATGGAGAACTGAAAGAGGGCAGAGGTCGAAAAGGTGAGAAGAACGAACTGAATGTTTCATTAGAGCAGTAACCATGATCATTAGCAACTGGTTGCTCGATTGAATCGATCCCGAAGTATTAGAAGGTGGGCAGAACTTTGAAACAGGGGATTTCCCGGGGGTAATGAAGCCCAATTTTCAGTAGTCTTATGGAATACTGATGTTTGATTCAACATTATTCACTGAAAGGGATCTTCTACTCCAGAGGGAGCCAATATTGGCTTCCATGTCCGCCTGAGAATTTAACTTCCTAAGAATGTGATAGAAGGTGATTTTGTGGAATTTGGGTAGAATAAGCCTGATTTTTCTGAGAATGGAGGCTAAATGAATCTGAGAAGGGGTCTTATGGGAGATCATAGCCTGGATAATTAGCCTAGAGTCCCCAAAGACAGAGATGGAAAGGAAGTTCCCCTTGATTGCTTGAATTAGACCCTGCCACAGAGCAAGAGCCTCCGCTCTGTTATTTGTTTCCTTGCCCAGACCCTAGGCAAAACGCAACACTGTTGAGCCACCAGGGCACAAGAGAACCCCACCGCCGCCCGCGACTCCAGGATTGCCTTTAGAGGCCCCGTCGAAGAAAAGACAATGTTCATTCAGAGCTGACCGCCACTTAATGAACTCCTGCTCATCCAGACGAATGTCCCAATTAGAATGGGAAATTTTAGGAGGAATGGGACAGTCCTTATAGTTTGGAACCAGTCCTTTGATCCAGATTTCCTCCTCACTGTCCAGTTCGACTTCGTTTTTTATGGCAGTGTTGGCTTCTAGTGCCTCCCCCAAAAGCGCTTTGACTTTAGTGATAACTCGGGCAAGGTTGCAGCTCTCATCCCTGAATATTCTGTTGTTCCTCTCCAGCCACAGCTTCCAGCAAATGATTTTGGGAATCCACATCCAGCCAGTCTTGAGAAGGCTCTTTTTGGAGAGACAGAACATAGATAATTTGGCCCAAGTTCGAATAATATTTGGTATGATTCGGGGGAGCTTTATTTTGTTAGGTCCTAACATCAGGACACCCCTCCAAACTTCTTGAGCAAAGGGGCACATTAACAACAGGTGATCAACCGTTTCTTCATCCGAAAAACATAGGGTGCACCTGGAGGGCCCTTCCATTCCACGCCTGCACAAATTATCTCTAGTGAGGATACTTTTATGTGCTAACGTCCAACAGAAGAAGTCAACTTTGGGAAGAGAGGGAAAGGCCCAAACAAATTTCCATTGAGCAGGATCCAGAGGAACATTTGGAACAACCATCATGCTTTTGTAACCTTATGATGCTGAGTATGAGCCAGAGAGTGATCCCCACCCTCGTTTGTCCTTAGCAGTAGCCTTTGAAGGAGATTTTCCTTGGAGAAAATCCAACAGTAATGAGGCTTCTCCCTCCAGCCACTGAGGGATCTCCCCCAGATTCCAGCTGTCCCAACAGCTTGTTTCATCCTCCGTCCAATTGGAGATGTCCCAGAGGGTTTTCAAATTGCAGGTCTGAAGCCAATTTTTAATATTAATGAGGTCTTTCACCTGGTTCAAAGGCTGATCACCAAGAATCGGATCATCCCATATTCTTATTTTTTTCCCATTACCTGGGATCCAGTATAGCTTGTGACTGAAGTGCTCCATCGCCTTTAGATAAATATTATTGGGTTTTTGTGAATACATGTACTGTACCAACAAGTATGTCAATAAAATACTTGACCAAGTTGTATTAAAAGGTAAAGAAAACAATATCATCATGTCTCTCAGATTCAATATTACTTCATGTTTTAGGAGAAGCTATAACAAATGGATTGTGGAACAAGTTAGAGACTTTGTATCATTCTAAGTCCCTGGTGACCCAAAAATTCCAAAGGAAAAAGTTGCATAACCTAAGGATGAAGGCTAGAGACTTAGTGACAAGTATCTAAATGCCTTTAATACTATGGTAAGTCGGTTATTATCTATTTATATTATTTTTTCATATGAAGTGAAGTGTACCAATTTTTTTTGTTTTTACCAAACTTGTGGGATAGTTTGGTTATTTCCACAGGTAGTAATGGAACTACTTTAAGATTCAACGATATAATTTCGTCCTAGTTATTAGAGGATATGAGATGAAATAATATGGGAAGTCAAAAAATTAATGAATTTTCTATGAGAGGATGCTCCCAGAATAGAAATAAAATTAAGACCTTAATGGGAGATCTAAATATAGAGGAATATCAAAATCTCTATGAAAATTCATAAAAGTATGTAGGGAATTCACGAAATATTGTAAATCCAAAATTGTAGAGAAAGGGAAGGGATCTAATGATGCTCCTTCTACAAAAGAAAAAAACATTCTCAAATGAATGAGGGATGTGTATTTGGCTTCTTCAAATATGCAAGTGCATCATAAGGCATGGTTGGCCAACTCTAGAACATCCTTTCATAGGGAGTTGTTTTTCTAGTATGAAATATATGATGCTAATGATTTTTTCTCAGGAGATGAATTAATAGCTAGAATTATTGGACAAGGAAAAGTAAAGTTGAATATAATGGGTGGAAGGAATAGAACACTCCTTGGTGTTCTAAACATCTTAGGATCGACCAAAAATTTTATTTATGTAAGAAAACTGAGAGATGCAAGTGTGAACAAAATGTTTGAAAATGATAACTATAGGTTTTAAGAGGAGAAATGGTATTGTTGAGGGGAGATATAATTGGAACTTTGTATAAGTTGTTTGGAAGCACTATTAATGATCGGTGCAAAAAATTTGTTATTTTTTAGAGTGTAGTAGAAGAAGGAAGAACTCTTACAGTATCTAGAGAAAAGGTTATGACACGGCATCAAATATTCAGACATATCAAAGAGAAAGGCCTTCAAGTCCTACATGGAAATAATATGGTAGAAGGTATGTCTAATTAATCTATGGATTTATATTTATTTTAAAATTGTTTATATGGGAAATAGAATCTAGTAATATTCTCCTTTGATGCTAAAAGGTTTGGAATATTATAGTTGGTGCACACTAATTTGTTTGGACCTATGTCGGTTCCATCATTAGGTAAATATATGTACTATGTTTTATTTATAGATGACTTCTTGAGAAATACATGGATTTATTTCCTCGAGAAGAAATATGAAGTCTTTTAAAATCTCAAAAAGTTTATGACTCTTGTGTAAAATCAGAGAAAGAAGAAAATTAAGGTATTGAGGACAGATAATGGTGGAGAATTCTACAAGAATGAATTCAAAGAATTCTATAATACATATGGTATAGAAAGGAATAAGACTACTTCATACATACCTTGGAAAAATGGAGTTGCAGAAAGGATGAACAAGACATTAATGGATAAGTGAAGGAGCATGCTCAATGGTGTTTGGTTAGGACAATAATTCTAGGGAGAGGTAGTGGACACTATTTGCTAACTGGTAAATACATTACCCTCATCAACATTAGATGAAAAGGCTCCACATTAAAGGTTGAAAGGTTATAAGGTTTGGAACCCATAAACTAGGAATGCTATGTATAATAGAAATGTGGTATTTAGAGAAAGAAATGATGTTGTCAAACAAGAAACCTTAGAAAGCGAAAAAAAAAAAAAACAAAACGAATAGAATTTGAACTGAATGATGACGAATAAAACTCTACAAAAAATAGGAATCAAAGGAAGGGAACCACATGCTCTTGTATTAAGGAGATTATTTTTGGAAAGAATGCAACAAGAAAGATATACTCCACTTTATTTCCATTCCAAATTTTTCTTTGTTTATTATTCATGATGATCCTAGTATGGTTAGATACACAGTAGATTCAGAGGATGGAAAACTCTGGAAAAAGGCCATGATTGAAGAAATAACAGTCTTAGACAAAAATGAATCTTGGGATCAAGTGGAGTTTTGGGCTAGAAGGCACCCCATTGGCAACAAATTGGTATTTAAGAAGAAGTTGAATACAAAAGGAAAAGTGGATAAACATAAAGCTCAATTAGTAGAAAAATGTTATTCCCATGTAGAGGGAATTGAATTTAGTGATATTTTTTCTCCTATTTCCAAGTTAATTTTTATTGGATTTATTTTACCTTTTATTTTTAAGTAGAATATATGGATGTGAATACAACATTCATACATGACTGTAATACTCCCTCCCACCCCCTTGTACCATCTTAGGCTACAAGAGCTATTACATATGGATATAACTCGACCTACAAGGTCTGTTATGAAGAAGGGGTTTCATAAATCCTCTTCTTCCAACTTAATCAAAACCAAAACAACTACTATCATCACATTCATCTCATTTATATTTTTCTGGTGATATAAATTTCATCTAAATTTAACTCCTAGATTGAAAGTTATGTCCAACTAATGTTGGGTCAATAATCTAATGCACCATGGCATCCAAATTTAACCCACATGGCTCTGCCACGTCCCTACAGGGAGTTCCATGTAACTCCACGATACCTTGCATGGGGTCCATACACAAGGTAGTTCCCTAGCATGGGGTTCCATAATGTTTCCACCAACCCAGATAATTGGGTGGTTTCCATAGGAAAGTTTCTTCAAAGGTAAAAAACCAATGGTGGTTTCATGGAGGATGTATGCCCAATTTTGTAAACAAGGTTGGATTAGGGTCATCCATGTGCCTTGGGATTAACCTAGGTGGTTTCCTTTATGCCTATTAATTTTCCAATGTTTTGTGTTTTATATAATCACTTATAACAATTATTCTTCAATTATCAATTGATTTCCAATATATTTTCAATCTTCTAGCAACAATAATAAATTATAGATATAAAAATAAAATAAATGCACAATGGAATACAACCAAGAACAAGAGACACAACAATTTTGTCAAAGACCAGGGAAAAGCCCCACAACGGGGAAAACCCTTTCCAAATTATTCTTCTATTAGATTTCCACAAAATTTTAAATAAAGATATATAATGTTTAATTACATCCACAATGATTAAAATGGTAAATCCCTTCACTAACCAAGTTAACTATCAAACATCCAATCCAAAATGAGTAACGTAGTCAAATTTGGTCCAAAGTAAAATCTATCAATTATGGTTAAAGCCAACAATATAAAAAGAAGCCCTAACTAGTTAATGGTCAATCATTAAATTAGCCTCCAAATAATTTTATCAAAGTAGAAGCCAACTTATCCTTCCAATCTTGGTCAAATTAAGTCAAAACAATTAATAATTCTCTCACTGAATTCATTCAAATTCAAGGTGTTGACTTGCGGAAACCCTAGCCCAAAATCTAAATTTAACGTTGATCAAAGTTCTCTAAAAAAGTTTGGTCAACCTTCCATTCAACTTGGCCCTCCAAAAATATCGTAAATTCAAATTCAAACCAAGTCAAACCATGCTCCGAGTCCCAAAAGTCAACACTGGTCAAAGGCTCAAAATAGAAGACAAATTTGGGCTACAAAAAAGGCTCTCTTTCCTTCGCACGTGTGAGAATGAACCTACAATTTCTGAAGACATAAAACCACACAAGGGAATAAATTCTTGATGTGATGATGCCTCCAAATGATGTGACATGATGCATATTTATATGAGTCTTAGGGTTTTGAATTTCCTTTCCCAGACTGACTTGTACTTTTGTGCACATGTGGGTTTCACATAAAAAATAATGGTTTTCCTTGACCAAATTAAATGGCTAGTAGGGTCTTATTTAGATGAGAAAGACTTCCCAAAGGAGGGAATTTCTCCCCGTGCTGCCAAATTTTAACACTCCCTCTCAACTACAGAGAAATTTTCGACTACATAAAAAATCTCATCTCAAATGTATTGTCATCATCATTATTGTATCATGCCATATATTTTCTTTGCTCATCTCTACTCATATTTTGAACACTCTTGAATCTAAAGAAGAAAAATCATCATAGGGGAGATCAATTGACCACCCTATATCTAATTACAATAGGAAATATACAACTTAACAAGAAAGGATCACAACCATCCCATTGTCTAATGACAATAGGTGAGATAATGCTTGCCATGAGAGGTAAGAATCAAATCCATCCTATTTTTGTTGATCTTACCACCTTGATTCTCAAGAATCATCCCATCACTTGAGAAAGATACCACTTACCATGAGATTTAAGGATTACAACAATATCAAGTATCCTCACCCATTGGATACAGATGGGTGGAAATCCCAACAAGCCTGACTTTTGGGTAGGATGCATACTGGGGTATACTCTATCAAGTCCCATACTAGATAGGGGGAGATACCCAAATTTCCATAAATGACAAGGATCACACACACCCTATAGTTACAATAGGAAAGATACAACTTATCATTATTGGTAAGGATCACAACCAACCTATTTTCCAGAGTTACCTCAACCCAAAGAGCTCTCTGGCTCCATTTCCACACTAGGAGCTCAAACATGGGGAAAGAACATAATTCAATGTCCTTGATAAGTTTTTACCCTATCTCAGGAGGGTCACATCCATTAACCCAAGCTAGTCTCTGAATACCAAGAAATTCTCTTTTGGTAAAGCCTTGGTAAGAATATGTGTTATTAGTTGGTCTGCAGAAATGTGATGGAGTCTAACAACTCCTCTCTACACCATATTTCAAACTTAATGGTATCTAATCTAAATTTGCTTGGATTTTTCATGGAACACAAGATTCTGTGTCAGTAAAATCCCACTCTTTTTGTTGCAATATATTATTTTTTTATTGAGGACCTTCTCAAACAACTTTCCAAATATCTTCCTCAACCATACTACCTCACAACTAGCTGTTAAAAAATGGCAACAAGAAAATCTTGATTTAATTTTCCCTTGAATTAAATTAGGATAAAATCCAAATTCCACATCACAAGACAACTTGAATGAGTTAACTGAGTTGTTATCACTTAGTTATTTTAGTTAATTTGAGTTGTGGGCTTAACTTGAGTTGTGTACAGTTATTCCTACTTTATAGGATCCTAGGTTGAGTTTATATTGAGTTGTAATTAATTAATTCAGTAAAACTGAGTTAAATTTAGTTAAACTAGTTCCAACTATTGGAGGAACTAATGGGAGGTTGAGTAGTGGGGTGTGTACTCAGTGATCAGCTAGTTAACTGATAAATCAGCCATAAATAACTCATGCATGTGTGATCTACGAGTTACCCAGTTGAGATTGGAGTTCAAGGGTAGTGTATAATTAGTTACAGGTGGTGCATGCAATCAGAGAAGGACCTATAACGATTGCACAGTTCTAAATGGGGAATTTCCTAATTAATAGGGGTATAATTCCCGAGAAAATATAGCAAGGAAATAGGGGCTTGGGCAGGCAATAAATTGGTTAAGTATTACCAGAGGCAACTTGTGAAGCAATGAGATAGATTGTACTAGTGCAGAGATTGTTCAAACTTGAACAAGCATTATATTTCTCATCTATTTTTTGATTAATGTAATAAATATAGGAAGGGTTTTTGAGCATTGGATTTCCCCTAGATATATCTTCGTGTATGTGTGTTAATTTATTCATGTCACATTTTTTTAATATATTTCTTCTCAATCGTGAATTTCTTTCCACATATGAGTAGAAGTAGATTTATCTTATGTTTTAGAACATTACATGAGCAATATTGAATCTAAAATTAATTTCTACATGGTATTAGAGCTAGAATCACAGTAGAGAAGAGAATTCAAATTTTTTTTTCAGGAGGTTTGAATTTCAAGATCAGTGTTGTGGGCTTTCTCCAAGACTGCGAAGATGAATTCCACCCAACTTAGGCTCGAGTATGCTTTGGAATGAACCACACATTTTTTGGCATGGAAGATCTGTATGGAGGTAGTATTAGATGATAACAGGCTAATAAATTACACCAAGATAGATGTAGTTAAACCCCTAACAGTTGATTCTTGGGATCTTGCTTAGTGGAATAAGTATGTAGCTAAAGTGAGGAGGATCATATTGGAGGGAGTTCGAGATCATATTATCCTGAATCTCTAAGGGAAAGAAACTCCGTTCGTAATGTGGAAAACACTGACAGGATTATTTTAGAACAAAAATGACCACATGAAGCTGGAATTGAAGTACAAGCTTTGTAGCGTCAAAATGCAGAAGAATGACACAATTCTGTATTACCTGAGCAATTTTACACAATGTCATAATGAGCTTAGTAGGGTTTGTGTTACTATTCCAAAATAAGATTTGGTATCTCTAGCTCTATTGGGTATTCCAAAGAGTTGTCACAGTTATCAAGATTCCATTAGTGGTAGAGATAAACTACTAAGTTGGGAGCAGTTATGGTCTGAACTAGTGCAGGAAGAAATAAGGAGAGAAAACGGAGGTGATACCTCATCCAAAGAAGTGGAAGAGGACCTTTCATTAGTTATTAAAGGAAATAAAGCCAAGAGAAAGAAGTCCCAAGGTGAGGAGGGAAAGAATAAATACTTTTCTGACATCAAGTGCTTTCACTGTCATGAATTTGAGCATTATGCCATGAAATGTCCACATAATAAGGCAAGCAAGAAGGATTTTGCAGTTGTTGCAGTAGGTGAAGCTCTAGCTTCACAATTGGAGCTTTATTTTAATATAATTGTATGCATGGGAAGCACATTACTGGGAATCATGTGGTATCTTGATAGTAGTGCCTCGTTGCATATGACGGGGAATAGAAATATCTTCAGTGACTTGGAGGAGAAATACCTCAAGAAGAACATTCAGTTTGGAGATGATGGGAGGTATAACATGACCGGTATTGATACAATTACTTTTCAGAGGGAGTATGTCTCCCCTCTCAGGCTCAAGGATGTGATGTTTTTTTCGGGACTAAAGAAGAATATTGTTTTCGTTGTGGTATTGGAATATCGTGGATATGATGTGATATTTAGAAAAGGGAAGGTTTTCCTTAGACACATATCCATGGGAAAGGTGAAGCAGATTGATGTGTGATTCAATAAATTATATTCAATTAAGGTAGAATATGCATGAAAATCCTTGAGGAGAAAGGCAAAGATTAGAGACTCGATGGTTGAGAGGGAGCATGAATTACCTCTCAACATGCAGCCTCAGAAGCAACCTTAGCAAGTTGTGGAGCATCCACATATGGAGAATAAGAAAGGAGGCCGAGTGGAGACATATACTCAAGCATAAACCTCCAATGGGGGGGAATTTTGAGCCAAGTGGGCAGATGGAGCACATGAAGCTATACCTCCAGGTGTGAGGTGGGACTATGTGAAGCAATAGTCCCAGAAGTGCAGAAATTTGGGTAGGGTCCATTGAGGTTTTTTTGTCTCATGGATCATTACCTTGATATGGGGGCACAAATTATTTAGTAGCAGGAGGATCAATTCCAGTTAGATAATGAGGCGTTCAGAGCAGTGTTGACAACAGATCAGGTGGCTTATTAGCAGAGTTAGCATCAACACAATTTTCCTAGTAGATAGTTGCAGATTGATTTAGTGATTACTTTTTATTATTCTCAGTTGTAAATGTCGTAGTAGCAACAACAACAGTGAGAGGTGTTGCATGGAATACATTCCAAAGGTGTTAGATCAGGGTAAATGTGAATCCATTTTCTCGTTGAGAGGGAGTGTTGAAAAATGGCAATAAGAAAATATTGATTTAATTTTCCCTTGAATTAAATTAGGAGAAAATCCAAATTCCACATCACAAGATAACTTGAATGATTTAATTGAGTTTTTATCACTTAGTTATCTTATTTAATTCTATTTGTGGGATTAAATTGAGTTGTGTACAATGATTCCTACTTTATAGGATCATAGGTTGAGTTTTTTTGAGTTGTAATTAATTAATTCAATAAAACTAAGTTAAAGTCAGTTAAACTAGTTCTAATTGTTGGAGGAACTAGAGGGAGGTCAAGTAGTCGGGTGTGTACTCAGTGATCAACCAGTTAACTAATAAATCAGCTAAAAATAACACATGCATGTGTGATCTACGAGTTACCTAGTTGAGATTGGAGTTCAAGGATAATGTACTATCTATTGTATAATTAACCAAGTTGTACAGGTAGTGCATGCAGTCAGAGAAGGACCTATAGGGTTTGCACAGTTATGGATGGGGAATTTCCTAATAAATAGGGGTCTAATTCCCAAGGAAACAACACAAGGAAATAGGGGCTTGATAAGGCATGAAATTGGTTAAGTATTGACCATAAGCATCTTGTGAAGCAGTGAGATAGATTGTATTAGTGTAGAGATTGTTCAAACTTGGACAATTTTTTTGTTTCTCCTCTAATTTCTGAATAATGAAATATAGATAGGAAGGGGTTTTGAGCAGTGGATTTCCCCTAGATATATGCCCGTGTATGTGTGTTAACTTATTCATGTCACATATTTTTTTTTCATTTCTTCTCAATCATGAATTTATTTCTGCATATGAGTAGAAGTAGATTTGTTTTATGTTTTAGAACATTACATGAGAAATATTGAATCTATAATTAATTTCTACACTAGCCATGCTAGTAACAATGTACTTTGCCCCCTGAGGCTATCATGGCAAATCCTAGGCTAAAACAACACCCTGAGGTGCTCTTCTCGTCAATAACATTTTTGGCCCAGTTAAAATCGATGTATCCATGTATCATCACATATCTAGTAGTATATCTTAGTCCAAGTATAATTCTCCCATGTAAATATCTCAACACATGCTTACCAGTGACCTAGTGTGCATGTAGAGGTTTAGTGATAAATTGAATCATATTTTTAACTACAAAATATATTTATGGTCCAGTGTTCACAAGGAACATCAGTTCCCCAATCAATTGTCGATGCTCAGAGGGATTTTCAAAATTAGGTCCAACAAATTCGCCACATAAATTCTTGAAATTCATCTCTATCGATGTGTTTATGGACTGACAATCCAACATACCAAATATTTCCAACAATTTCACAACATATTTCCCTTGTGAAAGGAAAATATCACCAGGTCTCTGTGACACTTTTAAGCCCAATAAATGGTGCATCAATCCAAGGCCTTTCATCTCAAATTTAGAAATGATCTCCCTCCTACATTTTAAAATCAAAGGCTCTCCACCTGTAAATAATAAGTCATAAAGATATAAAACCAGAATCGGGGGAATACCTTGGAAAAATTTGAAGTATAGGTTTGGTTTAGAATTCATTTTTATGAATCCAAGCTTCATCAGGTAGTTATCAATGCAAGCATACCAAGCCTTGGGGGCTTGCTTCAATCCATAGAGTGCCTTCTTTAGCCTACACACATGATTCTTCATGTCCTATACTTAAATTCCCTGTGGTTACTCAACATATACTTCTTCCTATATAATTACATGTAGAAATTCAGTCCTCACATCCATTTGGAGAATATTCTATCCTTGACTTATAGCAAGGTAAACAATAGATCGAATAGTAGTGTAGTGGGAAACTGGTGCAAAATTTTCATCATAATCTTCTCCATTTTTCTGGGAGAAACCTCTAGCCACGAACCTCCCCTTTTATTTATTGATACTTCCATTTGCACCATGCTTGATCTTGTACAACCATTTTGAAATCACAATAGATTTTCCTTTGGGTCTCGGAACCACTTCACATACATCATTATTCATTATAGATTTATACTCTTCAACCATAACATATTTCCATACATGAAATTTCATAGCTTCTTCAAAGGTGTGAGGTTTGGCCTAAAACATGTTGCTCATAGCCACAACATATACCTCATATTTGCATGGATTCTTTCTTTCCCTAAAGGTTCCTCTAGCAACAACACAATGAACAATTTCGCACTGTATAAAATTAATTTTTAATATATGAAGAATATGTAATATGTGAACCATAAAATAACAGCTTCCATGGAAGCATAACACATAATGATTATCAAATTCAATAGGCTAACACAAAGTAATAAGTAAATCAAAACATCACATCAACACACAAAATCATTCCATATGGACACCAGATATAAGTGGAAACCCATAAAGGGAGAAAACCACGACTTTGTTATTGTTGTGATGTAAAGGAAAGCTCCTACTCCCTTATTACATATGATTTTTTGTAGGCTCCAACCTACAGGAGGCTACTACCTCAATTATTTTCAAGCTACAACATGCAAGCCAGCTCCAACCTACAGGGGGCTACTACCCCAATTTTCTACAAGCTACAACATGCAAGGAAGATCCAACTCCCATAAGTTTTTTGTAGGCTACAACTGTTACACCATTTTTTGGTCATCTAACCTATTATCATTAGATGGACCCAAGTGCACCATGTAAGACCAATTTTACCCTAAGTAAAATTGCTTTCACTATGTGAAATAACTTAGTAAAACACCTTTATTAAGTTGTTTATGGTCTAAACAGGAAACTCCAAAGGGAAATATTAAACAAATCTATATTTGTTTGATTTTCCTCATGGAATAATTAATTAAACAACAATTTAATTATTATTCCAGGCCATATTTAACCCAAAACAAGGAAATTAATTAGATAAATCCTTATTTATCTTATTATTTTCTAGGAATAATTATTTAAATCTTATTCAAATAATATTCCTTGTTAAATATGACTAAATCATTTATAAATAATTAAATAAATAATTATTTATTTAATTTTCATTCAACCACTTCCTTAAAATAATAAATAAATAATTTATTTATTTATTATTTACAAATAAAGGGATTTGACCCAAGTCAAAGACTTTTTCCCTCCAACAAATATAATAAAATATTCCTAAAAGGTGGTTCTAGAATTTGGTTAATAATATTTTATTCATGCACCAAGTTCTAGACTACCCTAATATTTTGTTATAAATAGAAGGGTTTTCCCATCCATTTGTGACCTTTCATTGCCTACTAGATCACTCTGGATCTATGCTCTTGGTCTGACTTTGAGCCATTATCATTGTCAAATTTCCTATCATTCCACTTTGTGAGCTCCCTTTGAGTTCTATGTTAGGTCCCTATATTACTAGTATAGTCCCTTATTGTTGTTTGTGTAACCCCTTATTGTTATTATTGTACCCTTGTAACCCCCATTTTTTTATTATTGTGCCCTTAAATTATTATTGTTAGGTCAGCTAGGATTACATTGTGCCCCACTAGTTGTTATTTATTAGATATATATATAGAAGGAGGTTTTGGTCATTTGTATCATCCAAGAATTGTTCATTTATGTAATGTATTGGAGGTTTCCCCCTCAAAGTGGCTTATTTATAAGGTGTTTATCTCTCTTTTCTTCTATTTTGGGAGCTGTTTACACAACATTCGGTATCAGAGCTTTGGATTCTAGGGTTTCGCTGCTCCAAACAGGTCATCGTGGCATTTGCGCTATAAATTTTTTTATATGAAGTTTCAGAAGCTGAAATTTTTAGGGTACTAAGTCGAAATCCTGAGGAATATGTTCTAAAAATTTCAGAGCTTGGTTCGCACTATTTTCGGATATATCATCTGTGGAAGTTGGGTCTTTTTTCAGGCTCCTAAACAGGTCATCGTGGAATTTGCGCTATAAATTTTTTTGTGCGAAGTTTTATTAACAATGTTAATGGTGGGAAGCCACAATCCTATACAATTCGGAAATTCGCAATATGTTGGGAGATATGATCTGTGGAAGGTAGTGCTTTTTCAGGCTCCTGAATTTCATCTCAAAGAGGTGATCGTGGGAAAAATTCAATAACTCTCTCTCTGGGCATTGGATTGAAGTGCCATAAAAAGTGGTCGCAAGTACACAGACTGAAGTTTCTTCGCTATCAATTTCAGAGACAAAGGACAAAACAGTGACACGTGGCAATTCGTACAAGTTCGCTCTACTGAACCAGTCCAGAATTAGGTCATTGTGGGAGATTGGACACAAATTTGTCTTGGAGAATCAAAATCAGGTCAGACCTGTGGCATTTGAAAGAAGCTTCAGAGGGCTACTACAGGGCTGAATTTCAGATATCGAAGATTTTCAATTACATAGATAATTCAATTTCAATATCGAGATCCTCAAAGCTAGTAAAAGGTGTGTATTTTTTTTCCGAATTGCATAAGTCTTGTTTGAAGAATCAAGTTGAATTGATTGCAAGGGCCTATTGTAGAATAGATATCAATATTGGAGTCTGAAATGGCCCCTAAAAAGAATTCAAAACCCATTAAGCCTTTAGAAGGCTCTACTATTACTCATGAAGATGAAGAATGGCAACATGATGTAGAACACAGAAAATTTTTAAATTATTCTCACAAAGGCAACAAAAAATGAAGTGGAAGTTTTGAAGAAAGGCGTGGAAGCTAAGATGGATGGCATGGAAGCTGGCATGGAAGCTAAGATGGATGACATGAAAGATAACATGGAAAACATGAAGAATTATCTAAAAGCAGACATAGAAGGTTTTACAAAGTTGATACAATAAATGTTTCATAATGGTGAAAATATAGTAGAAGAAACTCATGATGAGAAAAAAATAAATGTTAATCGTGATTTCATAAACTCTAATGTTGGCGTGAAGAACCACCATATTCAAAAAATGGAGATGAGGAAGTTTGATGGAAAGGATCCGGTAACATGGATACTACAGATGGAGCAATATTTTGATCTCCATAATGTGCAAAACACACAAAAGGTACGCATTGAAACTTTACATTTAGAAAAAAATACATTTGTATGGTATCGATGGCTTTGCTCCCGTAAAAAAATTGTCACTTGGTCAATTTTTACTGAGGAAATGATAGCACATTATGAGGATACAAAGAGCAACACCTTCTTTAGCCAATTGATAAATCTCAAACAAAAGGGTTTAGTGGGGCAGCACATTGAGGACTTCCAAAAATTGAATATGAGGGTAACTGATATTCCAGAGGAACACATGATCGATCTCTTCATAGGCACTTTAAAGGATAACATCCAACATGAAGTTCACGTTTTGGAACCGGATTCATTGGAGAAGGCATTCAGGTTGGCAAGAAAAGTTGAATGTAAAATAATGGCGACAAGGAAGCCTACCACTCAATTCTATAAAGAAGGAAGTGTTGCTACGCTTAGATTTCCACAACCTACAAGGTTGACACCAAAAAAATTGGAAGAAAAAAGAGCAAAAGGGCTTTGCTACAGTTGTGATAGAAAATACACTAAAGGTCATAAGTGTGCTGAGAAGAAATTATTTTACATAGATTGTGAAGAGGAAGAAGAAAATGAACAAGAAGAGGATATACACCAGGAACCATCCATAGAAGGGGAAGAAATGAATCTGACCATATCGTGTAATGCACTGGCAGGAATTACCACTCCTCAAACTCTCAAGATAGAAGGACATATCAAGAAGAAAAAGGTAATAGTGTTGATTGATTAAGGTAGCACCCATAATTTTATTCATTGTAAGGTAGCCAAGGAATTAAATTGTTTCCTATACCCAGCACCGGAATTTCAAGTGATGGTTGCAAATGGAGGAACTATAAATTGCTCTGGAAAATGCCATAATATCAAGCTAACCATGGGGGAATATGTATTGACTAGTCCAATGTTTTCCATTCCTATGGGAGGTGCTGATGTTGTACTAGGAGTACAATGGTTGCAATATTTGGGGACGGTAGCTTTTAATTTTCAAGAACTTTTCTTGAAATTTTTTTCAGAAGGAAAGGAAGTCGAATTACGGGGTATTGAAGGGAAGCCGGGAAGGATAATAAGCTCTAATGTCATGACAAAGCTTCTAAATAAAGAACAATGAGGCGTAATTGCACAATTATGCTCACTAGAAGTTCCGACATCAAAATCATCTATTTTTGCAGATCTCCAACAAGTCTTGGACAATCATTCCAAGGTGTTTGAAACTCCCAAAAGACTCCCACCTATTCATGATCATGATCATGCTATTCATTTGATTCCAGGAAGTGTTCCTCCAAACATCAGGCCTTATAGATATCCTTATGTACAAAAGAGCGAAATTGAACGTATGATTGCAGAAATGTTAGAGGCGGGTATAATTCAACCTAGTCAAAGTTCTTTCTCTGCTCCTGTAGTATTGGTAGACAAGAAGGATGGATCATGGCGCATGTGTCCAAATTATAGGGAGCTCAATAAGCTCACCATTAAAGATAAATTTCCCATTCCTGTGGTTGATGAATTATTGGATGAATTACATGGAGCAATTTATTTTACCAAGTTGGATCTTCGTTCAGGATATCATCAAATTAGAATGAAGACTGAAGATATTCCAAAAATGGCATTTTTAACTCATGAGGGTCATTATGAATTTTTGGTCATGCCTTTTGGCCTTACCAATGCACCTTCTACATTTCAAGGGTTGATGAATTCCATTTTCAAACCCTTCCTTAGAAAATTTGTGCTAGTATTTTTTGATGATATACTAATCTACAGTAAGTCTTGGAAGGATCATGTTCAACATGTTGACAGGGTGCTCAAACTATTGGAGGAGAAACAATTATATGAAAAAACATCCAAATGTTTCTTTGGAGTACAAGAGGTGAAATATCTGGGTCATATTGTATCTCACGAGGGTGTTAAGGTAGACCCTAACAAAATTAAAGCCATTAAGGAATGGAAAGTCCCCACAACCATAAAGCAGTTGCGAGGATTTCTCGGGTTAACAGGGTATTATCGTAAGTTTGTTAATAATTATGGGAGAATAGCAGCACCTCTAACAACATTATTGAAGAAAGATGCATTTTCATGGACTCCTGAAGCAACTAAGGCCTTTGAACATCTTAAAGAGGAAATGTGTCTAGCACCGGTCTTAGCTACGCCAGACTTCACAAAAACCTTTATTATGGAATGTGATGCCTCAGGAAATGGAATTGGTGTTGTTTTAATGCAGGAAGGAAGACCCATTGCTTTTGAAAGTCGTCCAATCAAAGGAAAGTATTTACAAAAACCTATTTATGAGAAGGAAATGTTAGCAATACTGCATGCACTAAAGAAATGGCGAACTTGCCTAATGGGAAGACACTTCAAGGTAAAAACTGATCATGATAGTCTTAAACACTTTTTGGAACAAAGACTATCATCAGAAGAGCAGCAAAAATGGGTCACAAAGATGTTGGGTTATGACTTTGAAATAATCTACAAAAAAAGTAATCTTAATGTTGTTGCAGATGCACTCTCAAGAAAGAATGAAGAGGTGGAAGCATTGCTTTGTTCCATTTATATTATCCAACCAGATTGGATAACTGAAGCAAGAGATGAATGGAAGAAGGACAAAGATGTATGGACACTCAATCAAAAGTTGCAGCAAGATCCTAGTACATCTGATACATTTAGTTGGAAAATGATTCCTTATGGTACAAAGATCGCTTATATCTTTGTAAGAATTCCCAACTAAAACAAAAGATTCTTCTGGAATTGCACACTTCTCCTTTAGGAGGACACTCAGGATTTTTAAAAACTTACCACACGGTGAAGAAAGAATTTTTTTGGGATGGCCTTAAATCTGATATTCAAAAGTTTGTGGCGGAATGTTTGGTTTGCCAGCAGAATAAAGTGGAGACAATTAAGACCCCGTGACTTCTACAACCTTTATCCATTCCAAGTCAACGTTGGGAGGAAATTTCAATGGATTTTATCACAGGTTTACCTAAGTCCGAAGGAAAGAGTGTCATCATGGTGGTAGTTGATAGACTTACCAAGTATGCACACTTTTGTGCATTATCTCATCCATTTAAAGCAAGTACAGTTGCTACTACATTTATGGACATAATTAAAAAGCTACATGGAAGCCCAAGGGTTATTGTGAGCGACAGAGATCCCATTTTTACTGGAAATTTTTGGACGGAGTTATTTTCTTGTTTGGGTACTCAATTAGCTCATAGCTCATCTTATCATCCTAAATCTAATGGTCAAACTGAGATAGTAAATAAATGTTTGGAAGGATATCTTCGTTGTTTTGTATCTGATAAACAAACACAATGGGTCAAGTGGTTACCTCTCGCTGAATGGTGGTATAAAACTTCCTTCCATACTACAGCAAAATGACCCCATTTATGGCACTTTATGGATATCATCCACCTTCTAGCACATCATCTTTAAGAGAAAATTTGAAGGTTCAAGCAGTGGAAGATCACATCAAGCATCAACAAGAAGTTCTCCAACTCTTAAAGGATAACCTGAATTTGGCACAAAATCGAATGAAACAACAGGCAGATCAACATCGCAGCGAGAGAAGTTTTGATGTAGGAGATTGGGTATTTTTACGGCTACAACCATACAAACAAATGTCCCTCAAGCAAGCTAAGAAGGATAATAAATTATCGCCAAGGTACTATGGTCCTTACAAGGTGTTGCAAAAGATTGGTACTATGGCATACAAATTGGAGCTTCCTGCTTCTTCACGAGTGCATCCAGTTTTCCATGTTTCATGCTTAAAGAAGGTTATAGGTGAAAATATTCCAGCTCAAACAATATTTCCAGAACTTTATGAGGAAGGAAAAATCATATTGGAACCTGAAGCGGTCATGGAAATAAGAACTCTACAGCTACGGAATCGATCAATTTCAGAATATCTCATCAAGTGGAAGAACTTACCCACTGAATATTCTACATGGGAGGATGAGAATTTTATACAGAAGCACCCGGAGCTACTCAAGTGTTGAGGACAACACTTTTTTGAAGGAGAGGGGCATGTTAGGTCCCTATATCACTAGTATAGCCCCTTATTATTGTTAGTGTAAACCCCTTTTTGTTATTATTGTACCCTTGTAACCCCCATTTTGTTATTATTGTGCCCTTAAATTATTATTGTTAGGTCGGCTAGGATTACATTGTGGCTCACTAGGATTACATTATGGCCCCATGGACTCCTATATATAGAAAGGAGGTTTTGTAAATTGAATCATCCAAGAATTGTTCATTTATGTAATGTATTGGAGGTTTCCCCCTCGAAGTGGCTTATTTCTAAGGCGTTGATATCTCTTTTCTTCTATTTTGGGAGCTGGTTACACAACATTCTATGTTTGTCTGGGTTTTCTACACCAAAAAGAGAGAGAAGTTTTAGATCTGAAGTGTTGAGGACTTTCAAGAACCCATCCCATTGAGGAGGATTGGAAATACCTTTCTTGTTTTCCTCTCAGGTGCCCTTTAATATAAAAAATTCTTTCAAAAACATTGTTCTTGTATTGTCTTTTGGATGCATGGAGCAAAATTTCATTTTCACTGCTTAATGTCTTTTTATGCTTAGATCTGGATTTGTGCAGCTTTGTCTTGATCAACTAGCTGCAGATTTGAAGATATTGGCATCCATAATTAATGTTAGGGCTATTTGTTATGCGTAGCTAAAGTGGTCTTTTTCCGAAAAAAGATTCATACTAACAACAACCCACAAGAGGCTCCAACCTCAATTGGATACAACTTGTTCTTTATCAAGACACAATTTTAAAGGAGACTACAATCCCCTGATACATACAAGAAATAACTTGATGGTTTACCTATTCATCAATTCTGCATACCTCTATTTATATATATGCCTCTTCTCATCTTCAAATATGCTTCACATAAAATTCATCTGTGTTATGCGACTTATAAACAATAAATGAATTAGATATCACATACTCTATTACTCTGTAACTCTTCAGCCTTTCAAAATTACATATTTTTATAAAGATAGTTTGTTGGAGTTTAGTATTACACACAAGAATATGGTGAAAAGTCTTGTCTCTTATCATTCCACTCATTGATTTCACACCTTTTGAGATTTTGAATATTAAAATAAATAAATTCTTCACCATATATTATTTCCAACCACTTGTAATGATTAGATCATCATGCATAATGGTTATAGCCTTTGCAACATACATTAGTAATATATCAGCAACTATAACACAACATTACAAACATAACAACATTCTTCATGAATTTTCCTTTTTCTTTTCCTTGCATCCTTTCCTTTGCATTTTCCTTGCATCACAACGTCTCAAATCAACCATAATATGTGGATAACACAATAAGCAAGCCATCATTTGTCACCAACTCATCAACATCTCCAAACATCACAAGCATGACAAGTATCACAAGCATACTTCAAAATCACATAGCCTACAACATATCTTGCAACATACTTTTCCATCAATAATAGCAGTGATCAACAATATAGTAACATCATAAGCATATGAAAGAAGTCCAATAACAATCCTTGTCTTACATCTCTTCAAATAATCTTTGTTACATAATAAATTCTCCAACATTATTTATTCTATCTTGCTTCTCAGTAGCATCAAACATACCTTGTTCCTACTCCTTTGTTGGAAGACATATCTTTTTTCTCACAAGAAAAGCAAGTCATTAAGCATACAAAGAATAAATTGTTGCTCCTGTTCATTTGTGCATACATTAACTGTAGCTCAACATGCATATTCCTTTCTTCTCACAAACATCACAACTCCTCATCAAAAAATCATAACAAGATAACATTCATACACATACCAAGGCCATTCACCAAGCATTTCAATACAACAACATATGCACAAACATTTGTTCTACCTTGTTTCTCATGTGTTGCTTATTTTCCTCACTGCTCAACATCAAACAACACAAGTATACCAAGCCATCAAGCATACCAAATATCAAAATCATACATCAATCAACCTAACATTATACATTTGATTTTCACAATCAACCTTACAACACAATGTACAAATCAACTCAAAAACATATCACACATACTACTAAGAAACACAAACATATCATTATGTATCCTTTGTTAGTCCTTTGTATCTCATTTTCCATCAATGAAAACAATGCCATAAAATTGTCTCTTCATAGTAGGAGGATCACATGGAGGGGTGTTATAGAAAATTTTGTCGCATCTGGTCAATAGGCCTACAAACTGGATCAATTCACATCCATGAACACCTTGTCATCATCCCTACACAAAGCCCTAGGTGTGACTCTTCCTAATCCCTGATGTTTTGGGATTACTACTTCATTTCATTACTTTTTAGGCCCAATGCACCCTACATAACTGAGATAATTTGTTCCAGTGTAGTCTCTCCTTCTCTGGGAGTGCACTACAATGCACCCTACGTAGTTGTGGGGGTGCACTGATTCTAGAAATTCGGGAAAAATAAAAGAATCCCGAAGATTCCTCTTCCAAAATCTTCCAATTTTTTTTTCAACCATTTACCTTGGATAAGAAATGTTAATCCTATCTAATCCTATTTTGGAGATTTCACCTCTTATCCCTTGAGCTCATCCTCCCATCCAGAGTGGATCTCAATCCTAGATTGGTAAATAGGAAAGAATTCCTAAACTAGCATCCTATCCTATATGTTTACTGTCATCCACAATCTAGGGGTTGTGTTTTGGAGATTGATTACCCTCATGTTGTTGCTTTAGACCTAAGGAGAGCCATCGTTCCATGCATTGAGGTGAGATTAAGGTGTGATTTGTGGCAAGGAAGGACAAGTCAACTTGGGGAGTTCTCTACATTATCATCTCCTATATTTGATTGTAACTCTCTCCATTCTACCAATACAAAGAGTACATTGTTTTCCTATATATGATTTTTATGGTCATATGTTTCAATTTTTTGTTGATCCATTGAATGCAGTGATTGGATAATGCTACATATATATTGTAGAAATTTGACTTGTTGTGTTTGTATGTGAAGGTTATAATTATAACAATCAGAGCTAGGATTTGAGCATACAAGCCAAGAAGAGAGTGAAGCTTGGGACGGATTCTAGGTAAGCCTCACCTCATTGTTAAATTACTTTAAGGGAAACATTATATTCTTTGCTTTCTGTTTTTTTAGACCAGGCCAATAGTTCTAGGGAAGATAGTTATGTTTGTAGTCTTAGATTCTGAATAAAAAATTGGCAACTCCACCAGGGAGCAGTTCATTCCCTTGGTGGTTTCGTTGTCCTTAGTGCTTTTTTTCCTCTTATGAAGACCTTTATTGTCCTACTCAGTCCTAAACAGACCAAGGAAGAAATTTTAGTGAGCTTCAGTTGAATTATTTGTGTCAGAACATGGCATCCCTTGATCAATGTGTTATAGCCTAAATCTACCTCAGGCTGAAGGAAGGCAGAGTCTAGGGTAACATCAAACCATGCTTAATCTGGTAGCTAGCCCTACCAGATCAGGAGAGGCTCTCTTGGGGTCAATCTCAGAAAAAATAATCAATGAGGCTTGGGATGACTTGAAATAAAAGCTAATTTTAGGCTAGGTATATATGTAAAAGGGTTTGATTTGATTTTGGGGGTTTTTGTTGGAATCAAAGGGAAAGGCAAATTTTGGGTCCGGGAAATGATCAGTTTTGCAGAGAGCTGAATGGGGCAAGGGAGGAAATTATTTTGATGCTTCGAATTTCATGAAATGGATAGCTCAGACCAGTGAGGAGTTGAAGAGGGCAAGAGGGATTCAAGAATACTCTTCAGACAGTTGAAAACATGGAAAATTAAACAAAACTTCAAGGCAGAGCACTGCAAATCTAATGGATTCCACCTTTAATACTTGTTTGTTTAACTTAAGAAGAAAGGAGAAGGGAAATGATACATATGAAACATTAGTAAACCTACAATCACAGAGACAAACACACCATCAAAACATAGAGCCACATGGATCCCAAAGAGTGCTGCAAACCCTGGTCTATTTCCTTTGCCAAAATGCAGAGATGAAATGTACAATGAAACTCCGAGCAATCCCAAATGTCCAACCCTAAAAATGACTGAGAAAATACAAGATATAGACAAGCCTAACTCATCCCCATGCCTCTAGGGGTCGATCTCACTAGTTTAGGAGTTGTTTCAACAAGATCTAAACTAAGAACTGGAAAATAGGCAGTGGAATAGCTTGCCTCTATGAGATAGGAAACTGATTCATTTAGTTACAATTAATTTTTGGTGAATGAATCTACTTACATGAGTAAAAATGTGCCAAAATTACATCAAGATTTTCACATTTGAAGATGAAAAAGTCAAACTGGCCAAAACTAGGCGAAAAATTGAGTTATTGAGTGAAAACTAGGCCAAAGTTCCCAATGCGCCGCGCCTGAAATCTCTATGTGTCGCACCACTTTGGAACTGATTTTTAGGGCCTTCCCGGAGTCCAAATTGAGTGTAGGATAGCTCTTTGGAAATATATTCTTGTCTACTTTCCAACCCAAGTGGAAGTTATGAATTAGGTTTCCATTTTCCCCTCCAAAAATCAAATCTTCCAACACTGCTTCCTGTGTGTCCAAAAAGTGGCAGAAAGGCCATTTTTAAGGTGTTTTTGACCCTTCAGGAAACCAAAAACTTGTCAAAATCCTTAGGTAATGGGTAGGCATGCATAAATTTTGATGAAAAATCCAAAAATACAATTTTTTCTTCAAGAGGAGCTGCCAATTATAAGTGCGCGCCAAGTGGCGCGACGCGTCGGGCAGGAAAATCTGTGTAAAGGCCAAGAAATTCAAAATTGACAAAAAGTTTCCCAAATTTCTTGAAATTTGGGCTGAATGTCCACCATCAAGCATTATGCTGAGCCAAAGAAGCTTCGGCCAAAATTTCGAGCCTATCATGCCTTTTGCGATGCTTTAGTGCCCTCCTTAGCTTTGCCTTCAGAATTTTGATTTGCGCTTTGCAAACATGATTTCGCGCCCAATAATGGTTATTCATGTGCCTCAACATATTATTTTCCTTTTTTTCCTTCGCCAAAAACTTCTCCAAATGAATATTGACCCTTTTGAGCCAAGTCTCTCGATCAGCCTCAATCTCCCGCTCAATGGATGTCATCTCGGTTTGGTTTCTTTGGGCAACTTGTCGGTTCTCACGGATGTTTTGCAACTCCACGATTGTTTTCTGATCTTCCAACTGTTTGTTTTGCTGCTCAAGGTAGTTTATAATCCATTGGGCTCTCTACAATTTGACGGTCAAGGTGTCTATCTCTGCCTTCTGCTCCTGAATAGTCTCTCTCAACTTTGAGCTTGGAGAGCTCAAATCCTCATAAATGAGTATGAAACCTGTATCTTGGCCTCCTGAAGGCCCCTCATCATGCATAGGCCTATTACCTTTGTCTTGTACATGTACCTATGCTACTGATGATGGAAGCGAGACCCCTTCCACCCCAGGTGCAGATAATACTCGCCGGGCTGCTGCAAATAATGCTCTAGTGCCTCTCTGATAAGTGACATATGTCGGCACACTAGTAGTCTTTTTCTCCTGACCTCCATGATGATATGAAGGTTCAATTGCATCATGAAAAACCTTCGGAGGAACCTGAGGAGCTGTGAAGAAATAATTAGAAATGAAATCCTCCCATGAAATACCCTGCAAGCCAAGCTGATGTACAACCACTATCTTAATGAGTGCATAGTGATAAATAATGTTGTACTGCTGCTCAGGAGTTTTCCTCTGCACGAGAGTGGTCATTCTCTCGATGTTCCCGCACATGAAATAAGGAAGGTTCATCATCCTCACCCTGGTTAAATGCATCAATAACCTTATATGATAGGCATAGAGGCATGAAAAGCGGCCCTCACAACTGAAATATCTGATAATAACTTTCATCAGAGGCGCATAGGAATCCTTCAAGAACCGGAAAGGAAACACTCTGCTGAGTTGTTTCACAAAGCTAGGCCTGATATATGGTTCATAATGCACTCTGTCCACCTGCTGTCTTTTGTTCCACTGTTCTCCCACATTCGGTATTCCAGTTGCTTGAGAGATAATTTCCGGTGTCAAAGTGAAAGTTACACCGGCAAGAGTTACCTGACCATAATGTAAATGAAATACAAACAAACGAGCCAACTCCTGATGATAATGTATCCTAGCAATCATTTCACAAAATTGAAAACATGACTGTTGTTGGAAACATGCCATGGCAAGTGGGCAAGCCTGTAATTCAGCCAATGAAGTGGGCTCTTCTCTCACATGTCTGCCACTTTTATGAGGCCTTCTAGGTGCATGTATTTCAGTGGTGGAATCACTGTCTTGGTCATATGATGTATCAGTGTCTGTCTCCATAATGTCCAAGGTCTATGCAAGTTCTATGTTGTATTGTATAGATGAAAATGAGAATTTTGGTGCTTTTTTTTTAGTGCCAAATGTATGGTAGTATGGGAAGGACTGTGGGGAAATAGGGCAGAGGGGACAATGAACTTTAATCAAGTGATATTTGTAGTGTAAGGACAACCACTTGACTGTTTGGGAAAACTTGGGGTTTGGGAAATTTTACAAATGAAATGGGAAAATGAGAATGATAGGGAATGAAATGACTTTAGGGATAGGGAAATAGGCTTAGGAATGAGTGACTTTGGGGATGTAAGGGGATAGGGGATGGATTTTAGTGGTAAGATAACAGTGAGGGGGTGGAAAAAACAAGGTGGGGAATGGAGTATTTGGCACAAAATTATTTTTAAAACACCAACTTCAAAACCCTAAGGGAGAAATTCTCAATAAGATAATAGGGTTTAAGTTTTGGCATTCAAACTCTCATAATCCATTTTCAAACATTTGTAAATGGCAATTACAGGTTCACATGAACTTACTTGGGCAAAATAGACCGAGTCGATTTGGAGTTTTTGGAAGCAATGGCAAAAATTTGTGTTTCGGCCCAATGCGCCGCGCAACTAACCCAGTGCGCCACGCCCCTCCAATGCACCGCGCTGGTTCAAAACCACACACAGTCAACTTTCCTGATGCGCCACGCACCTCCTATGCGTCGCGAAACCTGTCCAGTGCGTCGCGCCCGACAATTTTCACATAGTCCGACCTCCCAACACTTGCTTCGCTCCTCCACGATTTTTCTTGGCTCAATGCTATCTCTTGACATGCAAATGGAGTTTTGAATTTTGGAAATATCTTATATATACCAAGGATTTGATTTTTGATTTGAAAAACCCACTTTGTGATGTTACAAACTTTGACACTTTTCAAAAGAACTCTGTTTTGTTTCCTTTGGCCTTTTGGACTGATGATGAAATTTTTATCTGTCTTTGCAGGGAATGGATGGCATGGAAATTTTGGCAAAGGCGACCAGGGTTGGCAAGTGGAGTGTTATCACAACTGAAAAAACTTGAAAATTACATTGCATTTATTTACAGGAAAATGAAATAGACAAATTTTCTTCAAAACAGAGTTTTGAAGAAAAATCATTTTTGAACATATGATAATGAAATTTTTTGCAGTGAAAACTTATTTCGAACCTCCCTCATGTGCTTGCTGACATTATTAGACATTCTGAAGACCGGATTAACGAAAACCTAGACCTAATGAGACTCAAAACCTAATATGACTCTTTGCAGACTATAAGACCAAAAATGACTGTGAATGATTTTAATGAACAGAACTAGGTCAGAAGGTACAAGACATGAGGGATATGAGTGACAAGCCCCTACCGTCAGATGATCCATGCTCCTAATGGAATGCAGCTGACTGAACTTAGTGAGACACCTAAAAATGAAATGCAACAAGAGAATTTTGATCTCTGACGGAGGGATGAAGATACCTATTCTAACATTGGCTCCAATGGGGATGGTAGCTGCTTGGAGGTGCCAAGAACTACAGATTTCTGGGGGAGTAGGCAGTGCCTTCATCCCTTGGGCTATGGAGTCCATAACTTCGACAAACCAACACAAGACTCTTGACTCATTTTATTGACTGAAAATTGGCTCAAATCGACTCAATTTTGAAACCAAAATGACTGAAAGACCTAACTCGACAAACTTAAACCAAAGCTGAAATCATTCTTCAGAGTTATAGCCTTCACCTTGGGCCCCAAACTGAAGGAAAGATGATAACACACACTTGAAATGAAACTGAAATAAACTGGTATGTACAATGACAATGTAAAACAACAGAAAACATTTCAGAAATGATACCTCTTGAGCAGCCAACCATTGATCGGCCCTCCTGGACAATCTTCCCCGTTCATCTCTTTCAGAAGAAAAGAATTCTGACCCCGATATGCAGCAATTTTGAAGGGTCCTTTCCAGAGATTTTCGAACTTACCATGCTTACCTTTTTCCTCATTTCTTGCATCCCATTTCAGCACCACTTCTTGCAATTGAAATTTGTCCGCTTTTTCTTTTCTGTCATATATTTTCTTAATTATCTCTTGCATCTTGAACGTGTTTTGGAAAACTTCTTCTCTAGTCTGCTGCAAATGGATCATTGATTTATTCTTCTTTGCATATGATCATCTTCACTGCCAGCTTCCTGTAGAAGTTTGACCACTGGAACTGCGAGAGAGGTAGGAAATACCGTTTCAACTCCATATACTAGCTCAAAGGGGGACATACCAATGGATTTCTTCTGACTCACTCGGTCTGCCCAAAGTGCATTGAAAAACTTCTTATGCCAACTTTTCTTGTTTATTTCCAGCAACTTTTTAATAATGTTGACTAAAGATTTGTTCGAGGACTCAGCCAATCCGTTGCCTTGTGGATGATAGGCGGTTGAGTGTCCCAAAGTGATGTGATACTTGTTACAAAACTCAACCATTCTTTTTGATTTGAAAGCTGCTGCATTATCAGTAATTAACTTATTCGGGCAACCAAAGCGAGACAAAATATTATTCTCAAGAAACGAAATTATTACAGCATCTGTGGCTTGCCTGGTGGGAATTGCTTCAATCCATTTCATGAAATAATCTGTCGCTGTGAGGATCCACTTATGCTGATCTGAAGAAGCAGGATGGATTTCCCTAATAAAATCCAAACCCCACTGCTGAAAAGGAGCACTAACCTCAATGGGTTTAAGCGGCAAAGGCTGCAATTTTTTCCTCCCTTCAAAAATCTGACATTCATGACAGCTTTTAACAATTTTGTACACATCAGCAAAGAGAGTCGGCCAATAATATCCTTCTCTCAAGATTTTGTTGGTCGTTGTTTTCCAGAAAAGGTGACCTCCGCAATCTCCCTGATGAAAATCCTCCATAACCTGTTTTGCTTCTTCTTCCACCAAACAATTTAGCAAAACACCACCGGGATCTTTCCAATAGAGTGCATTATTCAAAATACAAAACTTGGCAGCCTTCAATTTCAGAGTTCTACTTTTGTTTTTAGCCATGCCTGGTAGTGGTGACAAATTTTGAAGCACATATACAATATCCGAATACCAAGGAGAAAGAACAAAGATTTCTGATACCTGAATTAGCGAACTTTCTTCATTTTCCTCGGACATAGCAACAATGAGATTAATGTCCAAGGCATGTAAATTTGACTCAGCCATTAGCTTAGCCAACCGTTGTCCTTTGATAATCTTTGTAGGCTTTATCTCCACATCATACTCCAACAAGGCAGCAATCCATTTGCCTCGTCTCCCTTCTGGATCTGTTTGCACTAAGACATCCTTAACAACAGCATTAGGAACATAAGAAAGAATGTGAGAATGTAGAATATATACTTGAAAATATTTCAATGCTTTCACTAAAGCAAGAGCTTGCTTTTCAATAATGTTATACTTTAAGGCTGCATCTCTTATGGTTCGGCTGAAAAAAGAAATTGGTTTTTCATGCTGATCTCTTTTCTGCATCAATACTGCTGCCATAGTATGATCTGAAGCAAATGAAAAAAAAAAAAATCCTGAGTATAGTCCGGGCTGATCAAAACCGGAGCTGAAGAAAGAGCCAACTTCACTAAATTGAAATACTTTACAACCTCCTCAGTCCACTTCACTACGCTATCTTTCTTAAGCATGTTTGTAATCTCCCTTAAATGTTCTGCAAGATTAGGCACAAAACGGCGTAAGAAATTCATCTTACCATTGAATGATTGAATCTCCTTTTTGTTTCGGGGAAGATCAATTTTCTGAATAGATTCTACTCGTGCTAGATCAATACAGATGCCATCCTTTGATATGATATGACCAAGAAGCTTGCCCTCATCCATGGCAAACAAACTCTTCTTTGGATTGAGTGACACACCATATTTTCTACACCGCTGAAAAACAGTCTTCAAATGGTAAAGGTGCTCTTCATCTGAATTAGAAAAGACTGTCAAATCATCGAGATACACAACTAGAAAAACATCCTTCTCATTTTCAAATGCCATATCCATTGCTCGCTGAAAGGTCGCACCAGCATTCTTCAAACCGAAAGGCATTTTAGCATAATGGAAATTTCCCCACGGAGTGGTGAACGTTGTTTTATCTCTATCATCCTCATGGACCAGAATAACCATTGAGTAGTGACATACGAGATGCTCCAACTACTCACTGAAGTATGTGATCCATTTTAGGAAACAGATAATTATCTTTCAAAGAAACCTTATTCAGATTCCTAAAATCAATGCACAAACGAATCTCACCTATCTTCTTGCGTGCGGGCACCAAATTAGAAATCCAATCTGAAAATCTTATAGGAACAATGATACTAGCCTTGTACAATCGATTCACTTCCTTCTCTATTGAGGGCAGCAATTTTGGATTTATTCTTCTCAATTTCTGACGAAAGGGCTTTTGATTTGGCTTGATCGGAATGGTGTGCTGAATTATGTTTGTATCGTATGTCTTCAAATCTGAATAGTCCCAAGCAAATACATCAGCAAAAGATGACAAAAAACTGATATACTTTGCCTTTACCTGTGGTGGCAATGCTTTGGAAAATTTCACCATTTTTGGATTCTCAGCTGATCCAATGTTCGCATCTTCAACTCCCTTTTCGGTTGGCCGCAAGGTTGGTTTTCGAGCTACGTCATCTTGATCGAAAAGCTCCTCTAAAGGTATTAGAACTTTAGGAATGAAATTATCCCTCAGCTGCAATACTTCCATATGATTTATTTGCACATCAGCCCCACCATCATCATGCTCCACATCAATAGAAGTGTCTTTGAATTTACCTTCATTTTGCAGAAATTCGTCAATTTCTTCATCATCTTAGAACAGTTGCCAATACCTTTGATTGTCCGGGACAGTCGGACGATGCTTCACATGAATTTCAAATTTTTTACTTGAGTTCATCGGAATTTTCAAATTACTTGCTGCCTTTTCCAGTGCATCTGCAATACCATTCTGAATACGAGGGACACAAGTCAAAGTATAGTCTGAAAACAATTTCAATATATCGAGAACTGCATTTCGGTAAGCCCACATTCGAGGATGCTTAGCTTGTTATTCACCTTTCACTTGTTTGATAACCAACTCGGAATCGCCATACACTGAAATCCTCTTAGCATTCAACTTTCTAAGAATTTTCAGGCCAGTAATTAAAGCTTCGTATTCAGCCTCATTATTTGAACAAGCAAAAGCCAATTTATAAGAACAGACCCTTACATTACTTGGTACCTTGTTTGGGGCGGAAAAAGGGCTGCGTACCCAAATGCCAATTCCAGCACCATCACTTCCTACTGCACCATCAAAATCCATGGTCCACAAACCATCTTCATCCTCTTCTAAGTGCTGAAATTATGTTTGTTCTGTTATTTCTGCTTGTTGTCCATCAACTTTTTGTTGCTGTCGGAAGGCTGATTGCTCAGCGGTACTTTCAAGTTTTTGTCTCTCTTTCTTTAAGACCTCTCTGAAATTCTCGGTGATTTTCGAAATGTCTTCTACTTCAACTAATTGACTATTTACATCATTGAAACTATCTGAATACAAAACAAATGATTCTAAATCAGTATGTACATAATTGATTAGATGATTTACCAGTTTCTCCTTGTTGGTGATCATATACTTCATCTTTTGCTCTCGATATAATTTCCTCATCTGACCAAACACAGGAATAGTAGCATAGGAGAAATCAAGCTGCAATTTCCCCTTTAGTTTCACTCCCCAAGATCTGGAAAGAAGCATGCCAAATCTAGGAGGAATATCCACCACAACCATGTCCATCAAAACATTTTTAGTAGGAATCTGATCCAAACTGACCACCAAATCTTTGATAAGCCCGATGCATCTTACTCAACTGGAATCGAAAGAGTAAATATCATGATACTTCCTAGTGATATCCAATCCCAATTTCTCCATGATTTCCCTAGGCATGAGATTATGAGAGGCTCTGGAATAAAACATAGCATTATGTAACACATAATCATGCAATCTAAGGTTGATATAAAAAGGAGGCACATCACTATCTGGAGACTCACCATCCAATGCTGGACCAAAAATCAACTCAGGTTGATCATCTTCCACATTCACCATATCAGAAAATGGATCTAAATTCAAAATCTTAGACACCTAACCCTTATAGCTATTGTTCTTCATCAACTCAGTCAAAGGAATGGATACTTTCAACTTAGCAATTTCATTTTCTAAGCTAAAAACTGAAATTTTCTCTACCTCTTTAGCTGGAACATCCTTCTTTTTAGTTTTCTCCTTTGATACAATTGGCTGATTGGATCTTTCATTTGTTGATGGGGATTTGATAGTAGTAGGATCAGCTATCTCTTTTCCCTTCTTCTGTGCCACAGGTGAATCATTCTTTGGTGCTGAAACTTACTTTCTCTTCTGAATTGGATTAATAGGGACATCTTTGTTTCTAAGTGAATATTGTCGCTTCTAGGCTGACAAGGCATTCATGTATCCCCTCTGATACTCATGAGACTCTTCTTCAAGAGCTGTCTCATTTGCCAAGATAAAATCCTTGTCTTTTTGTACAACTGAATTTTCTGCATACTCCTCATCTTCAGTGATAAAAGTTGGCATATCATCAGATGTAAAGAAGTGATTCTCTTCTCCTATTACATTCTCTTCATCATCCATCTGACTGTACCCGGGTCATAAAGGGTTTCTTCACTTCGTTTATTGTATCTGTAGGGTTCGAAGTTTGCCGTTTTTCGATACTGGCTTGGCGAGGCGGCACCACGGAAGTTAGGATTTATGATCTGCGGTTCAGGCTAATCAAGTGTTAATATTTCAAACATATTTTCCATCTTCCGAAGCATTTGATCTGACGTAGAAACCTCTTCCTTTATTGCTACTTTCTTTTCAGCTCTCATTCTAGCTCTCCTGGCATTCAAATTAGCTTCAACACTGACTGCAATTTTCTGCATATCTTCTAAAGTAGCCAGAATTCTTTCTCTCAATTGATAAGCCATGTCAAGATCGAATCCATCTGGAAATTTAATCAAAGTTGACCCCCTAGGTGGCTTTCTATCAGCAGAAATTTCATTGTAAATAGTATTGAATCTAATACAATAATCTTGGATGGACTCACCAACATTCCGCTTGATATTTTCATATTCGGAAAGGATTGAAAGAGGATCTTTCTGCACTTCCCATCGATCCAAGAATTGTCTCTGAATATTAGCCAATGTAGCAATAATTCTGGGCGGCAAAGATCTGAACCACTTTCTGACTTCTCCTCCAAAGGTTTGAACAACCAATCTCATTGTTACATTTTCCGCATCAATCTCATGAAGGTCAAAGAAATCTTCCATTCTATCTACATGTTGCTGAGCAGTGACACTTTGAGGAGTACCATCAAACAATGGAATTTTTCTTTGATAATCTGCGGGCATGTCATCTAAGTTTTGAGGCAACACGAGAGGTGCAAATCGGGCAGCCATTGCTATGGGTGGATTTACAATCGGTCTTGGAGATATAGGAGGAGTCAGAGCAGTTGATGTATGAGGTGTATGAGGTGTGGATGGAGGCGATACTACTACATATTGTTGATCAGAGATAGATGGTTGCAGGGGAATGGTAGGAATGAAAAGAGGCTCGGTATGAATTTGTGAACCAGATGTAACTGCAGACGACCCGAGAGTTGTAGATGCAGACTCTATGAACTCAGGAATGTTTGTTGCCACATTGGAATTTTGAATATTCAAAATGTAACTGTCAATGGATCTATTAACCTGGTCAATTTCAAGATATTTGATAAACTCTGGATTTATGACAGTAGAATCAATAGCACTTTTAGACTTAGTCTCAAACAACGACAACTAAAATTGTTTGTCAAACTCAAGATCTTCAAGATACTCAAAAACAATGGGACATGAATGAGATTTAAACAGAGGAATCACAGGACTTTCTCGACGAAGGATTATCGAAATAAGATTGGGATTTTCATACAGAGGAGGTGGATCGGGATCCGGATTTGCTCTGGTATGTTGTCTGGAAGCCAATGTGTTGAATTATTTTCAAAAATCAAAGGGAAAAAACCAAGTTGTTTAGCCTATCAAATTATAAACTCATCATCCAAAAGTTTAGAATGATCTAATGTATCGGGGCAATTCACAAGTTAGATGTTACGTTTACAAACTAGACCGGAGATTGACTGAAGCAGCGTTTATCTACTTCCGCTAATGCAAAGCAAGAGCGTTTCGAAGGCTACCTGGCATAACTTCAGGCTTCGTCTGTAGCTTATAAAACGAATAACACTAACAAGCAAACCATTTTTTCCCCAGTATGGTCGCCACTATGTTATAGCCTAAATATACCTCAGGCTGAAGGAAGGCAGAGTCTAGGGTAACATCAAACCATGCTTAATCCGGTAGCTATCCCTACCAGATCAGGAGAGGGCTCTCTCCGGGTCAATCTCAGCAAAAATAATCAATGAGGCTTGAGATGACTTGAAATAAAAGCTAATTTTAGGCTAGGTATATATGTAAAAGGGTTTGATTTGATTTTGGGGTTTTTTTTTGAAATCAAAGGGAAAGGCGAATTTTGGGTTCGGGAAATGATCAGTTTTGCAGAGAGTTGAATTGGGCAAGGGAGGAAATTGTTTTGATGCTTCGAATTGCATGAAATAGATAGCTCAAACCGGTGAGGAGTTGAAGAGGGCAAGAGGGATTCAAGAATCCTCTTCAGACAGTTGAAAACATGGAAAATTAAACAAAACTTCAAGGCAGAGCACTGCAAATCTAATGGATTCCACCTTTAATACTTGTTTGTTTAACTTAAGAAGAAAGAAGAAGGGAAATGATACATATGAAACATCAGTAAACCTACAATCACAGAGACAAACACACCATCAAAACATAGAGCCACATGGATCCCAAAGAGTGCTGCAAACCCTGGTCTATTTCCTTTGCCAAAATGCAGAGATGAAATGTACAATGAAACTCCGAGCAATCCCAAATGTCCAACCCTTAAAATGACTGAGAAAATACAAGATATAGACAAGCCTAACTCATCCCCATGCCTCTAGGGGTCGATCTCACTAGTTTAGGAGCTTTTTCAACAAGATATAAACTAATAACTGGAAAATAGGCAGTGGAACAGCTTGCCTCTATAAGATAGGAAACTGATTCATTCAGTTACAATTCACTTTTTGGTGAATGAATCTACTTACATGAGTAAAAATGTGCCAAAATTACATCAAAGCCATGAAATTACATCAAGTTACATCAAGAGTTTCACATTTGAAGATGAAAAAGTCAAACTGGCCAAAACTAGGCGAAAAACTGAGTTACTAAGTGAAAACTAGGCCAAAGTTCCCAATGCGCCGCGCCTGAAATCTCTATGCGTCGTGCCACTTTGGAACTGATTTTGAGGGCCTTCCTAGAGTCCAAATTGAGTTTAGGATAGCTCTTTGGAAAGCTCTACCTGTCTACTTTCTAACCCAAGTCGAATTTCTGAATTTGGTTGCCATTTTCCCCTCCAAAAATCAAATCTTCCAACACTGCTTCCTGTGTGTCCAAAAAGTGGTAGAAAGGCCATTTTTAAGGTGTTTTTGACCCTTCAGGCTGTTAGGAAATTTACCGCAGCAATAAAATAATTTACGGAGAGCATAAAGAATTTACTGAGAGAATAATTAAACACAACCAAGAAAGAACCCAACAACAAATCACATAAACATAAACACAATGTTTAACCGGGAAAACCCCAAATCCGGGGAAAAACCCATCCTAATGAAATTTCATTAGCATTGGCCAAAACCCTGGCCAATCCAGCCAAGTGAGCCTTCACCGCTCACCTCCAGGCCTTACATTACAATGAAGTCTTTCCAGCCCTTTTATAGGCTCCATCACATGCAATACCATGGGTCAAAACCATGGGTGCACAAAACCATGTGCCCCAAAACCACTACTGTTTACCCTACTCAACATTGACTCTACCCCGAGTCATATTTACCTAAAAATTCCCCCTTAAACTTGACTTGGGGATTATTGACTAAATCCAGCCAAACCTGTTAAGTGAGACAACCCCGCTCACTCTAGCTCTTCCCCCCCTCAAATTTTTTACCCAGAGTAATTGTTAACTTGACATCCCCCCTATCACCTAGGTCTAACCCAGACTTTACCAGTGATTACCCAGGGGTACGCATGCCATACCAGGTCTTACAGCAGTATGCCCATTTACATATAATAAAATTAACTCCATAATTTTTTTTTTTTTTTTTTCATTGTTGCTGTTCTTTGTATGACCATTCTCTACATTTATACATGATGTCCTCTCCAAAGAGGACATCATAGTTGTACATCAATCTGCCGAATAACATCAATGTCCATATAAAAAGAATCCATCTACCGGATTACATGGGTCACCAGCCTCTGTAACCGCCAGTCCTATAGGAATTCTCTTCAGATACATGGCTCATCAATTTAATTAATTCACCTGCAAATATCCTCTCTCATTGACACATTCTGTCAAACAGTTTGCTCTCCTAAGAATTCCTTCAATGGGTTGTGTATCGATTCTCCTCTACACCACGCCCTTCTACTCTCGTGAATGGAAAACCTCATCCCATTTTCTTCTTTGCGCAGTTGCATACACACACATTTGTGGAGTACTTCACATGTTCACGGTGCTTTATGGCTCGTGCCAACTTTCACCTGCAATCTGCGTCAACAAGTCTTCGTACCAGTGACTTCTTCGATGCCAAGAAGCTCCATGAGATTACTAACGAGACAACGCCCAACACCACGCTCTTGCAAACCATGGGCATGGCTCCGGGCAACACCAGCTTCATCAACATTACAGATCTCAAGGCTGGAAAAGGTGGGGTTCGGCCTGCGGCGCTCCACGTCATGGCTACGATCTCTTAACTCATCCTCTGACGTGCAATCGATTCTATTCCCCCCACCATCAAGGAGTCCATGCTAACTAGACAGTGACATCTTGAGCTTGTTTCTTTCTTCTCGCAATAATAATCAGATCTCACATTTGCCCACACCGCCACGACGCTTCATCCTGATCCAAATCCTCGTCAGATTCGATCTCAGGACCGATATAGTTCCCGAATTCGTCATGCAGTCCATCTTCGGAAACACAACAGCGGACGCTCGGGGAATTAGTCAGTACCTCATTTTTGAAAGTCCTAGAATCTGGTTGAAAATACATGTCCGCCCAAAGGCGGGTTGCAAAACGAGCTAAATCAAAACGTAATTCCATGGAGTTTCACATAAATCTTGGCAAATGACTGTAAAGTAAAATACCACCCTGCAGATTTTAAATATCATGCAGATCTGCCTCCATCACATGCAGATCTTTGCAGGTAGCATCAGAGTGTTTGTTTGCAGCCTCCTGGTTCAACCGTTGCAGTGGAACGACGTCGTTTTTTATTTCCCAGGCCAGAGAAGCATTGAGGGCCACAACATACGTGCCTTGGTGGCTCAATACCACGCCAACCCAGCACGATACTCAGCCTCTCATCATCGCCAAATCATTTCTTTCTAACAAGCCAACCATTATATTTGTATTCCAGGTCCACACTTTCAATATCAAAGCTATTATCAAAAACGATCTCGTTAGAGATTCCAGATTAACCTTGGGCACAAAGGCGTCCCTCTGAAGCCCAAACCCTGGACCATGGCTTTGATACCAATTGTTAGGAAATTTACCGCAGCAATAAAATAATTTACGGAGAACATAAAGAATTTACTGAGAGAATAATTAAACACAACCAAGAAAGAACCCAGCAACAAATCACATAAAAATAAACACAATGTTTAACCGGGAAAACCCCAAATCCGGGGAAAAACCCATCCTAATGAAATTTCATTAGCATTGGCCAAAACCCTGGCCAATTCAGCCAAGTGAGCCTTCACCGCTCACCTCCAGGCCTTACATTACAATGAAGTATTTCCAGCCCTTTTATAGGCTCCATCACATGCAATACCATGGGTCAAAACCATGGGTGCACAAAACCATGTGCCCCAAAACCACTACTGTTTACCCTACTCAACATTGACTCTACCCCGAGTCATATTTACCTAACACAGGCAACCAAAAACTTGTAAAAATCCTTAGGTAATGGGTAGGCATGCATAAATTTTGATGCAAAATCCAGAAATACAAATTTTTCTTCAAGAGGAGCTACCAATTATAAGTAAGCGCCAAGTGGCGCGACGCGTCGGGCAGGAAAATCTGTGTAAAGGCCAAGAAATTTAAAATTGACAAAAAGTTTCCCAAATTTCTTGAAATTTTGGCTGAATTTCCACCATAAAGCACTATGCTGAGCCAAATAATCTTTGGCCAAAATTTGGAGCCTATCATGCCTTTTGCGATGCTTTAGTGCCCTCCTTAGCTTTGCCTTCATAATTTTGATTCTCGCTTTGCAAACATGATTTCGCGCCCAATAATGGTTCTTCATGTGCCTCAAAATATTATTTTCCTTGTTTTCCTTCACCAACAGATTCTCCAAATGAATATTGACCCTTTCGAGCCAAGTCTCTTGATCAGCCTCAATCTCCCGCTCAATGGATGTCATCTCGGTTTGGTTTCTTTGGGCAGCTTGCCGGTTCTCATGGATGTTTTGCAACTCCACGATTGTTTACTGATCTTCCAACTGTTTGTTTCACTGCTCAAGGTAGTTTATAATCCATTGGGCTCTCTGCAATTTGACGGTCAAGGTTTCTATCTCCGCCTTCTGCTCCTGAATAGTCTCTCTCAACTTTGAGCTTGGAGAGCTCAAATCCTCATCAATGAGTATGAAACCTGTATCTTGGCCTCCTGAAGGCCCCTCATCCTGCATAGGCCTCTTACCTCTGTCTTTTACTTGTACCTGTGTTGCTGATGATGGAAGCGAGACCCCTTCCACCCCAGGTGGAGATAATACTCGCCGGGCTGTTTCAAATAATGCTCTAGTGCCTCTCTGATAAGTGACATATGTCGGAACACTAGTAGTCTCTATCTCCTGACCTCCATGATGATATCAAGGTTCACCTGCATCATGAAAAACCTCCAGAGGAACCTGAGGAGCTGTGAAGAAATCATTAGAAATGAAATCCTCCCATGAAATACCCTGCAAGTCGAGCTGATGTACAACCACTATCTTAATGAGTGCATAGTGATAAATAATGTTGTACTGCTGCTCAGGAGTTTTCCTCTGCACGAGAGTGGTCATTCTCTCGATGTTTCAGAACATGAAATAAGGAAGGTTCATCATCCTCACCCTGGTGAAATGCATCAATAACCTGATATGATAGGCATAGAGGCGTGAAAAGCGGCCCTCACAGCTGAAATATCTGATAATAAGTTTCATCAAAGGTGCATAGGAATCCTTCAAGAACCAGAAAGGAAACACTCTGCTGAGTTGTTTCACAAAGCTAGGCCTGATATATGGTTCATAATGCACTCTGTCCACCTGCTGTCTTTTGTTCCACTGTTCTCCCACGTTCGGTATTCCAGTTGCTTGAGAGATAGTTTCCGGTGTCAAAGTGAAAGTTACACCGACAAGAGTTACCTGACCATCATGTAAATGCAATACAAACAAACAAGCCAACTCCTGATGATAATGTATCCTAGCAATCATTTCACAAAATTGAAAACATGACTGTTGTTGGAAACATGCCATGGAAAGTGGGCAAGCCTGCAATTCAGCCAATGAAGTGGGCTCTTCTCTCACATGTCTGCCACTTTGATGAGGCCTTCTAGGTGCATGTAATTCAGTGGTGGAATCACTATCTCTGTCATATGATGTATCAATGTCTGTCTCCATAATGTCCAAGGTCTATGTTGTATTGTATAGATGAAAATGAGAATTTTGTTGCTTTTGTTTTAGTGCCAAATGTATGGTAGTATGGGAGGGACTATGGAGAAATAGGGTAGAGGGGACAATGAACTTTAATCAAGTGATATTTGAAGTGTAAGGACATCCACTTGATTGTTTGGGAAAACTTGGGGTTTGGGAAATTTTACAAATGAAATGGGAAAATGAGAATGATAGGGAATGAAATGACTTTAGGGATAGGGAAATAGGCTTAGGAATGAGTGACTTTGGGGATGTAAGGGGATAGGGGATGGATTGTAGTGGTAAGATAACAGTGAGGGGGTGGAAAAAACAAGGTGGGGAATGGAGTATTTGGCACAAAATTATTTTTAAAACACCAAATTCAAAACCCTAAGGGAGCAATTCTCAATAAGATAATAGGGTTTGAGTTTTGGCATTCAAACTCTCATAATCCATTTTCAAACATTTGTAAATGGAAATTACAGGTTCACATGAACTTACTTGGGCAAAATAGACCGAGTCGATTTGGAGTTTTTGGAAGCAATGGCAAAAATTTGTGTTTCGGCCCAATGCACCGCATAACTAACCCAGTGCGCCACGCCCCTCCAATGCAACGAGCTGGTTCAAAACCACACACAGTCAACTTGCCCGATGCGCCGCGCACCTCCTATGTGTCACGACACCTGCCCAGTGCGTCGCACCCGGCAATTTGCACACAGTCCGACCTCCCAACACTTGCTTCGCTCCTCCACGATTTTTCTTGGCTCAATGCTATCTCTTGACATGCAAATGGAGTTTTGAATTTTGGAAATATCTTATATATACCAAGGATTTTGATTTTTGATTTGAAAAACCCACTTTGTAATGTTACAAACTTTGACACTTTTCAAAAGAACTTTGTTTTGTTTCCTTTGGCCTTTTGGACTGATGATGAAATTTTTATCTGTCTTTGCAGGGAATGGATGGCATGGAAATTTTGGCAAAGGCAACCAGGGTTGGCAAGTGGAGTGTTATCACAACTAAAAAAACTTGAAAATTACATTGCATTTATTTACACGAAAATGAAATAGAAAATTTTTCTTCAAAACAGAGTTTTGAAGAAAAATCATTTTTGAACATATGATAATGAAATTTTTTGCAGTGAAAACTTATTTCAAACCTCCCTCATTTGCCTGCTGACATTATTAGACATTCTGAAGACCAGATTAATGAAACCCTAGACCTAATGAGACTCGAAACCTAATATGACTCTTTGCAGACTATAAGACCAAAAATGACTGTGAATGATTTTAATGAACAGAACTAGGTCAGCAGGTACAAGGCATGAGGGATATGAGTGACAAGCCCCTACCGTCAGATGATCCATTCTCCTAATGGAATTCAACTGACTAAACTGAGTGAGACACCTAAAAATGAAATGCAACAAGAGAATTTTGATCTCTGATGGAGGGATGAAGATATTGATTCTAACACAATGCACCCACTAGTCTGGAGACAGAGTGTTGTAGTGCACCCCAGCCTTCTCTGCACCTGTGTTGTAGTGCTACCTAGCCCTTTAAGCACCTACATTGACCCATGTTTGATGTAAAAATTTCCTTTTTGTGATTTTCTCTCTATTAATCTTTGTTCCAACTACCCTTCCTTGTGTCCTTGAGTGCCTTTTGGTCTCTCATAAGCCTACATCTTATTTGCTTTTGGTTTTTTGTGAATTTTATGAGAATTTGTTTGGATTTTTTTTTTTCTTGTCAGTAGGTCACTAGAAAACTTAATTTTTTTTTTTTTTATCATTAAGTGCTTGAAATAATTGGTGTTTTATTCATCATTCTGAATAGTTTCTTTAATCAATGATTAAACGTGCATACTATTTTTCTCTCATTTGAAACTTAAGTGGAATTGAAAAAAAAATATTGTTACATTGGGATATAGGGTATTTATTTTGATTGGAATAGTGAAGTTGAGGAGATCGATTGTTGCACTGTTGATTGATTTATCCTTCCCCTACTTAGTGAGGTAATTTGGATTTATGCAGGAACGCAACAGAATAAACATATAACCATAAATACAGAGATGCAGCGGAAATAACACTTCATTTCATTAATATCAAAGAACTGAAATTTGTCATGGCAAGTAAATAAACTTGAAGGAAATGTAGCTACTCTCCGAGACCAGATGTGGTTAACAGCTCGATTTGATGGGTAATGAGGCTCGAGGGCCTATTTATTATTTAGAAACAATGGGGAATCCTAAACATCGAAAACCCTAACCCTAGGAGATGAAGCGCCAAAACTATGAGCCCCGTTTGGGTAAATTGGTGTTTCAACTTCCCAGGGGCGTAACTTTGGCATACGATCTCCGTTTGACGCGTACCATACCTCGTTAGAAATATCTATCCGAGGACTACAAATTTGGAATAGGAAACATCGGTCCATAGACCCATGTTGCCCTCCGTTTTCCCAAAAAACGTCATTTAGGGCCTCAAAACGGCTCCGGAAGTTTAGGACCCGAAAAACTGCTAAAAATAGTAAACTGTGCCGAAACTGAAAAACTGAAATAGACAATGGTGGAGCCCCAAGTGGAATAGGTAGGTGACCACCAATATCCACCTGGATCATTCCTCCCCCATTAGGAAGCAATGGTCCCCATTGCGTTAAGTTCCTCCATGAGATGAGGAAATTTCTGCTGAACTTGGTCCCTGGTGAACCACTTTCCTTGGTGCAGGAGTTGGCCAGCTTTGACAACCCGATATAGTTGGATCTTCTATTGGCGAGTGTTCTTGATTTGCACGTCCATGATACAATATATAGTGGCTTGTTCCATGTAGTCTGGATTTAACTCTGCTGGTGTGAGTTGTTCTGCAATGTCCGAGGTGTCCAGTAGAGGTGGGAAGTAAGGACGAAGGCGATCCACATTGAAGACTGGGTGCAGACCAAGGAATGGTGGAATACTGAGCTCGAATGCATTATTCCCTACAGCCTTGGTGATGGTGTACGGCTCGTATCGGAGTGGGCGAAGCTTGCGGTGGGGTCCAGTGAGGCGCTCCTTTTGTAAATGTAGCCATACTTTGTCACCCACCTGGAAGTTGTGCGGCACCCGGTGTTGATCATGGCATTGCTTGTACTTGGCATTGGCTCTGTCCAATATATCATGAACCTGTTGGCGGATGTGTTGAATGCGCTCGATGAAGCTACTGGCTTTGTCAACTTCAGACTGGACATGAGCTGAATTGGCCCGAGCAGCTGCAAATGGCATGGCTACGTCAATGGGACATAGTGGCTGGAATCCCAAGCCCACCTGAAAGGGGCTATGGCCGATTGAACTGTGGAGAGCCCGATTATAACTATGTTGTACATAAGGGTGGCTCTCGTCCCATGTGCGTGGATGCTTTGAATTGTACATGCGCAGAATGTGTACAATCATTCTGTTGACGACCTCTGTCTGGCCATCTGTTTGGGGATGGAAAGCTGTGGACTTGGTGAGCTTGGTATCCAAAATCGACGAGAGGCTGGACCAAAATGTGCTGAGGAACCTGCTATCCCGATCTGATATGATAGACTGTGGGATCCCAAAGTGCACCCACACTCGTTCAAAGAAGAGTTTAGCAGTGGCTTCTGCTGTGATATTCTTCTTGTAGGCCGCCATAATGGCCATCTTCGAGAATCTTTCGACGACCACAAAAACACAGTCATTTCCCTGCTTAGTAGAAGGCAGGCCCGACATGTAATCCATGGAGATGGATTCCTAAGGTCGACTAGGGGTAGGTAGAGGAGTATATAGGCCTTGCTTCTTGATGGTCGGTTTGGCAATGGCACAAGCAGTGCAGGATCTGATGTGCTTCTCGACATCCTTTCAAAGGTTCGGCCAATAGAAATACTTCTGCAGGATTGCTACTGTTTTCTCGACCCCGAAATGCCCAGCGAATCGACTGTAGTGTGCTTCCCATATCATCTTGGCACGCTCGCTTGAAGGAACACAAAGGTGTCCCATGTGACATAAAAGTGCATCTTGGAGGTGAAAATTTGGAACTTGCGTACCCCCCAGGAGTGCCTTGTAATTTTGGCCGAATTCGGGGTCACTCTCATAGAGAAGCAGCCAGTCAGAAGTCTCGTGCCCACAAGCGTTGAGTACAGTGGTGAGCGCCACGATCGGTGGTCGGCTGAGCAGTCTGCAACATGATTGGTGCTACCCTTCTTATACTTGATGTTCAAATGAAATCGCATATGTAGACCACTCGATGGCGATCATTCTCAAACTTCCTCAGACCGTATGAACCGCAGGCCTCGTGGTCCGTATGGATGATTGTTTCTCTCCAAATGTAATGGGAAGCCCATTGTCGACAAGCTTGCACAATGGAGTACATTTTTGTCATATGTGGGGTACTTGCGGTAATCGTGTCGAATAATGTCTCACTGTGAAATGCCACTGGATGTCCCTATTGAGTAAGAACTTCCCCAATAGCATAGTCAGAGGCATCTGTCTCGATCTCAAATGGCTGTTGCAAGTCTGGTAAAGTGAGCACTGGGGCAGAACAGAGGCGGTTTTTTAGTTCTATGAACGCCTTCTATTGAGGTTCCGACCAAAATTTTTTTTCTCTTACTCCTCCCTTGGTGACTTGACTCAAGGGCCAAGTGATATGAGAGAATCCCAACACGAACCTCCGATAGAAATTAGCAAGACCCAGAAAGCTGCGAAGCTCTGTTATAGTGGTTGGGGCTGGCCAATCCCGAATGACTTGGATCTTGGCTGGATCCACATGCACCCCCCTTTCTTCAATAATGTATCCCAGATATTGAACCTGGGTCATGCCAAACGTGCACTTCTCCAAATTGGCACACAACTTGTGTTGCCGCAGTGTTTGGAGGACTTGTCGGATGTGATGAAGGTGCTCTTCCCAAGTCTTGCTGAAGATCAGAATGTCATCCAAGTACACCACTACGAATGAGTTGGTGAATGGCCGCAAGATTTCATCCATCATCCTCATGAAGGTTGCGGGAGCATTTGTCAACCCGAAAGGCATGACCAACCATTCAAAAATGCCTTCCTTAGCTTTGAAGGCAGTCTTCCACACATCAGAGGGTTCAATTGGTACCTGGTGATACCCAGACTTCAGGTCGATCTTACTGAAATATTTTGCACCTTGGAGTTGGTCCATAAGGTCATCAATCCGTGGGATTGGGTACCTATTCCGGACAGTGATCTTGTTCAGCGCCCGATAGTCAATACAGAGTCTCCATGTCCCATCCTTCTTCTGTACCAACACGATCGGGCTCCCACAGGGCGATGAACTTGGTCTGATGTGACCTTTCTGCAACAGCTCCTGAATCTGTCTCTTGATTTCATCATTCTCCAGAACAGAGTGCTGGTAGATCGGTCCATTGGGTAGCGGCACACCTGGGGTCAGATCAATCGGGTGGTTGACCTGACAGTGCAAAGGAACCCCTGTGGGTGAGGTGAATATGTCTCCGTACTCCTCCACAACCTTATCCATTTGTTGTTGTTGTGCAGAGGAGCCCTGTCTGGAGGAGGTGGCCACAGTCTTCTTCTTGCCCTGGGGGCGGATCATCAGGAAAACGAATTTCCTGGTTTGGGAAATGAGCTTACTGCATTGTTTTGCAGTAACCAAAGAGATAGCAGCAGGAGGTGGTACCTCTGGTATCCCGTACAACTTATTTCCCAAAGTAACAATAACAGCACGAGGTCGAGACTCATACACAGCATGACGCTTCCACAAGTATGGTTGTCCTAATAATACATCAGAAACATCAATAGGAGCAACGTCACATAATACCTCATCCGTGAAGGGTTTCATGCTATAGGGAAGGCGACACTGCTGGCTGACGCGAAGATCTCGTCCTTGGTGAAGCCACCCGATGGTGTATGGATGTGGGTGAGCCGTGGTCGGCAAGCCCAACCGCTTCACGGCGTCTGCTGAAATGAGGTTCTTTTGGCTCCCATTGTCGACAATGAACTGTACAGGGGAGCCCTTTACCCACATCTGGGAGTGGAAGAGACGTTCCTCCTCCTCTGGATCTTCCAGTTCCTCCTTCTGGACCTTTGTAGTGGCAAAAGTGGCGTTGGGCTCCGCATCAATAATCTGTTTCCCTTTTTCATTCCCCTTTTCAGGTTCTGATTCGGAGTTAGAGCATGCATCTGACTCAGAAGCCCTCATCTCGGCCACTAGCGACTGCTTGGCCCGACACTCACTTGTGTTGTGAGTGGAGCTCTTATGGAACTCACACCACTTTCCCGTGTCCTTCTTTGGCTTTACGGTGTTGTTCTTTTCTTGTGGCTTTGACGGGTTGTCTTTAGCCGCCATGCTCGGTCCTTTGTTCTGCGGTTTGGAAGCACCTTTTCCTTGCTTTTGATTCACAGATCCAAAGTCTCGCTTCTTCTGTTTGAATTTCTGCTCAATCTTGGCAGCATACCGGTATGCCGTACCAAGCGAGAAGATGTCGAGGAACTCCATTTCCTCCTGAATGTATCTGTGCAGACAGCTGCGATACTTTAGCACCAAATGTTTCTCTGAATCTTTGATACCCAACTTTGTGCGCAGGGTATGGAACAGATTCGTCAGCTCGTGCACATCTTGATCCCTTTGTTGTCGCAGCTTGGTCCATTGTATGTACTTGTCCTCATAGCTCCCCACGGGATAGTACTGTTCCTTGACGGCGTCTCGGAAAGAATTCCAAGTTGGTACGGCCGAGAACAGAGAGGGTTCTTTCTGGTCCTTGTTCTCACAGTAGGTTTCCCACCAGTCCTTAACATGGGGGGTAGCTTTGAGGAGTGCAAAAATAATCTTCTCCCAGTCTGAAAAGTCATGAATCGAGAAATATCCTTCTAACAGATTCAACCATCTATCTACGGCATCTGCGTCTATTTGACCCTCAAATATGGGAATGTCAAAATTTACTTGTACCTTAAAAGGAGTCGCGCCTCCAGAGTGGCTGCTGGATGCAGATGCGCCGCTGGTGGGTAGCCGTTGAAGGATCCGAACAAAGTTATCCATCATCGCGTTCCTTTGTTTTTCGAGGGCCTCCTCGAGCAATATTTTGATAGGATCTCCTGCTCCCTCATCTTTCTTTTCGTCCCCCATGGGCGTCCGTCGAGGTTTGCGAGGCTGATCTTGCAAAGGTTCCACCAGATCGAGCCCTAGCTCCTTATACCCCCGACCTCGTTGGGGACATGCAAAGAAGGATCGAGAAAAAGAAGACTCCTCTGATACCACTGATCCGGATTTGCGTGTGAACGCAATGAATAAACATATAACCATAAATACAGAGATGCACGGGAAATAACACTTCATTTCATTAATATCAAAGAACCGAAATTTGCTTACGTACAAAGTGGAAATAAACTAGCTAGGGCGCTCGGTAGCTATCTCTCGAGAAGAGATGTGGCGGTTGGCTAAAGCCTCCGAACTCGTTACAATGAGGCTCGAGGGCCTATTTATCATTTAGAAACAATGGGATATCCTAAACAACTCAAAACCCTAAACCTAGAGATGAAGCGCCAAAACTATGGGCCCCGTTTGGGTAAATTGGGTGTTTCAACTTCCCGGGGACGTAACTGGCATACGATCTCCGGCTGACTCGTACCATACCTCGTTAGAAAGATATATCCGAGGAATACAAATTTGGAATGAGCAACATCAGTCCATGGACCCATGTTTCTCTCCGTTTTCCCAAAAAACGTCATTTAGGGCCTCAAAACGGCTTCGGAAGTTTAGGACCCGAAAAAATGCTAAAAATAGTAAACTGTGCCGAAACTGAAAAACTCAAATAGACAATGGTGGAGCCCCAAGTGGAATATGCGGGTGACCACCAGTATCCACCGATCATTCCTCCCCTTAGGAAGCAATGGTCCCCATTGCGTGAAGTTCCTCCATGAGATGAGGAAGTTTCTGCTGAACTTGGTCCCCGGTGAACCACTTTCCTTGGTGTAGGAGTTGGCCAGCTTTGACAACCCGATACAGTTGGATCTTCTGTTGGCGAGTGTTCTTGATTTGCATGTCCATGATACAATCTGTGGTGGCCTGTTCCATGCAGTCTGGGTTTAACTCTGTTGGTGTGAGTTGTTCTGCAATGTCCGAGGTGTCCAGTAGAGGTGGGAAGCAAGGACGAAGGCGATCCACATTGAAGACTGGGTGCAGACCAAGGAATGGTGGAATACTGAGCTCGAAGGCATTGTTCCCTATAGCCTTGGTGATGGTGTACGGCCCGTATCGGAGCGGGCGAAGCTTGCGGTGGGGTCCAGTGAGGCGCTCCTTCTGCAAATGTAGCCATACTTTGTCGCCCACCTGGAAGTTGTGTGGCACCCGTGTTGATCATGGCATTGCTTGTACTTTGCATTGGCTCGGTCCAATACATCATGAACCTGTTGGCGGATGTGTTAAATGCACTCAATGAAGCTACTTTCTTTGTCAACTTCAGACTAGACATGAGCTAAATTGGCTTGAGCAACTGCAAATGGCATGGCTACGTCAATGGGACATAGTGGCTAGAATCACAAGCCCACCTAAAAGGGGCTATGGCCAATTGAACTGTGGAGAGCTCGGTTATAACTATGTTGTACATAGGGGAGGCTCTCGTCCCATGTGCAGGGATGCTTTGAATTGTACATGCGCAGAATGTGTACAATCATTCTGTTGACGACCTCTGTCTAGCCATCTGTTTGGGGATGGAAAGCCGTGGACTTGGTGAGCTTTGTGTCCAACATTGACCAGAGGCTGGACCAAAATGTGCTGAGGAACCTACTATCCCGATCTGATATGATAGACTGTGGGATCCCAAAGTGCACCCACACTCATTCAAAGAAGATTTTAAAGGAAGGCTTCGCCGTGATATTCTTCTGCAAAAGCCGCCTCATAATGGCCATCTTCGAGAACTGCCGATGACCACAAAAACACGCTATTTCCTCGCTAGTAGAAGGCAGCTCCCACATGCAATCCATGGAGATGGATTCCCAAGGCCCACTAGGGGTAGGTAGAGGAGTATATAGGCCTTGCTTCTTGATGGTCGCATGGCAATGGCACAAGTGGCGGCAGATCTCGATGTGCTTCGACATCCTTCAAGGTTCGGCCAATAGAAATACTTCTGTGATTGCTACCGTTTCGACCCCGAAATGCCCAGCCACTCGACTGTAGTGTGCTTCCCATATCATCTTGGCACGCTCGCTTGAAGGAACACAAAGGTGTCCCATGTGACATAAAAGTGCATCTTGGAGGTGAAAATTTGGAACTTGCGTACCCCCCAGGAGTGCCTTGTAAGTTTGGCCGAATTTTGGGTCACTCTCATAGAGAAGCGGCCAATTAGAAGTCTCGTGTCCACAAGCGTTGAGTACAGTGGTGAGCGCCACGATCGGTGGTCGGCTGAGGCAGTCTACAACATGATTGGTGCTACCCTTCTTATACTTGATGTTCAAATGAAACTGTTGCAGATATGTAGACCACTTCTGATGGCGATCATTCTGCAACTTCCCTTGTGTCTGTATGAACTGCAGGGGCCTGTGGTCTGTATGGATGATTGTTTCGTTCCCCAAAATGTAATGCTTCCATTGTCGACAAGCTTGCACAATGGAGTACATTTCTTTGTCATATGTGGGGTACTTGCGAACTGTGTCAGACAATGTCTCACTGTGAAATGCCACCGGATGTCCCTGTTGAGTAAGAACTGCCCCAATAGCATAGTCAGAGGCATCTGTCTCGATCTCAAATGGTTGTTGCAAGTCTGGTAAAGTGAGCACTGGGGCAGAACAGAGGCGGTTTTTCAGTTCTGTGAACGCCTTCTATTGAGGTTCCGACCAAATTTTTTTTTCTCTTACTCCTCCCTTGGTGACTTGACTCAAGGGCCAAGTGATATGAGAGAATCCCAACACGAACCTCCGATAGAAATTAGCAAGACCCAGAAAGCTGCGAAGCTCTGTTATAGTGGTTGGGGCTGGCCAATCTCGAATGACTTGGATCTTGGCTGGATCCGCATGCACCCCCCTTTCATCAATAATGTATCCCAGATATTGAACCCGGGTCATGCCAAAAGTGCACTTCTCCAAATTGGCACACAACTTGTGTTGCCGCAGTGTTTGGAGGACTTGTCGGATGTGGTGAAGGTGCTCTTCCCAAGTCTGGCTGAAGATCAGAATATCATCCAAGTACACCACTACAAATGAGTTGGTGAATGGCCGCAAGATGTCATCCATCATCCTCATGAAGGTGGCGGGAGTATTCGTCAACCCGAAAGGCATGACCAGCCATTCGAAAAGGCCTTCCTTGGCTTTGAAGGCAGTCTTCCACACATCGGAGGGTTCAATTGGTACCTGGTGATACCCAGACTTCAGGTCGATCTTGCTGAAATATTTTGCACCTTTGAGTTGGTCCAAAAGGTCATCAATCCGTGGGATTGGGTACCTATTCCTGACAGTGATCTTGTTCAGCGCCCGATAGTCAATACAGAGTCTCCACGTCCCATCCTTCTTCTGTACCAACACGATCGGGCTCCCACAGGGCGATGAACTTGGTCCGATGTGACCTTTCTGCAACAGCTCCTGAATCTGCCTCTTGATTTCATCATTTTCCAGAACAGAGCGTCGATAGATCGGTCCATTGGGTAGCGGCGCACCGGGGGTCAGATCAATCGGGTGCTTGACCTGGCAGTGCAGAGGAACCCCTGTGGGTGAGGTGAAGATGTCCCCGTACTCCTCCACGACCTTATCCATTTGTTGTTGTCGTGCAGAGGGGCCCTGTCTGGAGGTCGTGGCCACAGCCTTCTTCTTGCCCTGGGGGCGGATCATCAGGAAAACGAATTTCCTGGTTTGGGAAATGAGCTTACTACATTGTTTTGCAGTAACCAAAGAGATAGTCGTAGGAGGTGGTACCTCTGGTATCCTGTACAACCTATTTCCCAAAGTAATAATAACAGCACGAGGTCGAGACTCATACACAGCATGACGCTTCCACAAGTATGGTTGTCCTAATAATACATCAGAAACATCAATAGGAGCAACGCCACATAATACCTCATCCGTGAAGGGCTTGATGCTATAGGGAAGGCGACACTGCTGGCTGACGCGGAGATCTCGTCCTTGGTGAAGCCACCCGATGGTGTACGGATGTGGGTGAGCTGTGGTCGGCAAGCCCAACCGCTTCACGGCGTCTGCTGAAATGAGGTTCTTTTGGCTCCCATTGTCGAAAATGAACTGTACCGGGGAGCCCTTTACCCACATCTGGGAGTGGAAGAGATGTTCCTCCTCCTCTGGATCTTCCGGTTCCTCCTTTTGGATCTTTGCAGTGGCAACAGTGGCGTTGGGCTCCGCATCAATAATCTGTTTCCCTTTTTCATTCGCCTTTTCAAGTTCTGATTCGGAGTCAGAGCATGCATCTGACTCAGAAGCCCTCATCTCGGCCACTAGCGACTGCTTGGCCCGACACTCACTTGTGTTGTGAGTGGAGCTCTTATGGAACTCACACCACTTTCCCTTGTCCTTCTTTGGCTTTGCGGTGCTGTTCTTTTCCTGTGGCTTCGATGAGTTGTCTTTAGCCACCATGCCTTGGCTCGGTCCTTTGTTCTGCGGTTTGGAAGCACCTTTCCCTTGCTTTTGATTCGCAGATCCAAAGTCTCGCTTCTTCTGCTTGAATTTCTGCTCAATCTTGGCAACATACCGGTATGCCGTACCAAGCGAGGAGATGTCGAGGAACTCCATTTCCTCCTGAATGTATCTGTGCAGACAGCTGCGATACTTTAGCACCAAATGTTTCTCTGAATCTTTGATACCCAACTTTGTGCGCAGGTTATGGAACAGATTCGTCAGCTCGTGCACATCTTGATCCCTTTGTTGTCGCAGCGTGGTCCATTGTATGTACTTGTCCTCATAGCTCCCCACGGGATAGTACTGTTCCTTGATGGCGTCTCGGAAAGAATTCCAAGTTGGTACGGCCGAGAACAGAGAGGGTTCCGTCTGGTCCTTGTTCTCACAGTAGGTTTCCCACCAGTCCTTAACATGGGGGGTAGCTTTGAGGAGTGCAAAAATATTCTTCTCTCGGTCTGAAAAGTCATGAACAGAGAAATATCCTTCTAATAGATTCAACCATCTATCTACGGCATCTGCGTCTATTTGACCCTCAAATATGGGAATGTCAAAATTTACTTTTACCTTAAAGGGAGTCGCAACTCCAGAGTGGCTACTGGATGCAGATGCGCCGCCGGTGGGCAGCCGTTGAAGGATCTGAGCAAAGCTATCCATCATCGCGTTCCTTTGTTTTTCGAGGGCCTCTTCGAGCAATATTTTGATAGGATCTCCTGCTCCCTCATCTTTCTTTTCGTCCCCCATGGGCGTCCGTCGAGGTTTGCGAGGCTGATCTTGCAAAGGTTCCACCAGATCAAGCCCTAGCTCCTTATACCACGACCTCGTTGGGGACATGCAAAGAAGGATCGAGAAAAAAGCAGACCGCTCTGATACCACTGATCCGGATTTATGCAGGAACGCAACAGAATAAACACATAACCATAAATACAGAGATGCAGCGGAAATAACACTTTATTTCATTAATATCAAAGAACTGAAATTTGCTTACAGACAGAATGGAAATAAAACTAGCTAGGGCACTGGTAGCTATCTCTGAGAAGAGATGTGGCGGCCACAGGCCTCTGAACTGAGTTACAATGAGGCTCGAGGGCCTATTTATCATTTAGAAACAATGGGAAATCCTAAACAGCCAAAACCCTAACCCTAGGAGATGAAGCGCCAAAACTATGAGCCCCGTTTGGGTAAATTGGTGTTTCAACTTCCCAGGGGCGTAACTTTGGCATACGATCTCCGTTTGACGCGTACCATACCTCGTTAGAAAGATCTATCCGAGGACTACAAATTTGGAACGGGCAACATCGGTCCATGGACCCATGTTGCCCTCCGTTTTCCAAAAAAACGTCGTTTAGGGCCTCAAAACGGCTCCGGAAGTTTAGGACCCGAAAAACTGCTAAAAATAGTAACTGAGGAAGTGGTAGAAGCATGGTTAATAAACATGAACAAGTACTTTCAGGTCTACGAGTATAGTAGCAACCTGAAGATCAGATTGGCCATATATCAGTTAAGAGAGAAAGCCACTCTATGGTGGGAAGAAGTGAAGAATGTTCGCAGTATTGAGGAAAAATATGTCATTTGGGAATCGTTCCAGCAATACTTTAAGGACACGTATTTAATAGAACGATTCTATGGTGAGAAAGCTAAATAATTTCATGACATAAGGATGGGATAGATGACTATGGACGAGTACATCACCAAGTTTACCTCCCTGTTACGATATGTTCCATATCTTCGGGAATAAAAGGCTAAGGTGTAAATATTTCTGAGCAGTATGCCAACACATATGAAAGAGTGAATTGAATTTTAGAATCCTAGAACCATGGATGAAACCATTCATAAGGCACGAATGTGCTATCAGTAATCCAAGGCTAAAGGGGAGGTTGGAAAAATTTGGCAGCCAAGGAAAGGGCAGAAAAATAGCTCTAACTTCAAAGGAGCCAAAAGCAGTAACTTTAAGAATTCTGCCGAAGTTCTGTCAGTAAAAAATTTGGCAGAAATCACTAGAGAACTCGATGGCCAGCAGAAGAAAAGCCTACAGAGGCATCTAGCAAGCTTGAGAAAGGGCAGGTGACCAAGCCACCTCTATAGTGTTGGGGGTGTGGTGAGGCACATTATTATAAAAATTGCCCACAACGAGCAAGAAATGACACAGTCGCAAACTTGCAGGAATCTTCCATAGTAGGTGATGTGGAGAGAAACATTCCTCGTATCAATGCGGCGTTGGAGGATCGAAAAGTAGATTATCAGCCAACGATGATTGAGTTGGAAGGTAAATTATTGTCTCAATCTGTTTCTATTTTGGTAGACCCAGGTGAAATTCTAAGTCATGCTAGTCCCAAAATAGTGGAAATGTGTAAATTGAAATAACATAAATTCAAAAATTTGTGTTCGGTACAGCTAGCCATGCGAGAAAAAAGAAAAGTGACTAATATTCCAAACTGTAGGTTGAAAATTGCAGAAAAATAGTTGAATGTAGACTTGAACATACTTCCATTAGGGTCCTATGATGTTTTGCTGGGCATGGATTGGCTAGAAAAGCATTCGACCTTAGTGGACTGCAAGGAAAATATTATTTACTAGAGAATGCAAGATGGAACATGTAAGGAGATTCAAGGAGTCAAGAAGTCATTATAGCTACGTCCAATCACATCATCCCAAATGAGTAAATGTATGAGGAAGGGATGAAAAATATATGCTATTCAGGTTGGATATGCTAACTCCAAGGAAAAATAACCTCTGATGGAAAACATATCAGTGGTGCAAGATTTCGTGGATGTTTTTCCAGAAAGTATCCCTGGATTACCACCAAGGCGAGACATTGATTTCACCATAGAGTTTATGCCAGGAGCCTCTCCTGTGTCAAGGTCTCCTTACAGAATGAGTGTTCCAGAATTAACAGAATTGAAGATGTTGTTACAGGAACTGCTAGACAAAGGTTACATTCATTCGAGTGTGTCCCCTTGGGGAGCACCAATCCTGTTCATGAATTAAAAATACGGAACCATGCGTATGTGCATGGATTATAAGAAACTCAACAAATCAATGGTCAAGAATAACTATACATTACCAAGGATCGATGATCTATTTGATCAGGTGAAGAGGGCCACAATGTTTTCTAAAGTCGATTTAAGATCTGGATATCACCAAATCCGAATCAAGGATGAAGACGTATGCAAGACATCATTTCATAGCAGGTACGGGAATTATGAATATGTGTTATTACTCTTTGGGTTAACAAATGCACCAGCAATCTTCATGAGATTAATGCATGGAATATTTCACCCCTTCCTGGATAATTTTGCACTCATATTTATAGATGACATTTTAATTTATTCTAAAAAATAGGAAGAACATAAGGAGCATTTGAGGATTGTGCTGGAAATGCTAAGAAAACACCAGTTGTACGCTATGTTCAGCAAATCCAATTTCTTTGAAACATAAATCCAGTACCTAGGCTATGTCATTTCAGTAGAAGCGATTTTTGTTGCCCCAGAAAAGATTAAGAAAATTATGGAATGGTGAGTACACCAGAATATGGCAGATATATGATCTTTTAGGGGGTTAGCTGGGTACTATCAGATATTTATTGAGGGATTTTCCATAATCGCCTTTCCCATTACCTCATTGCAAAGAAAAGGAAAATTTTTTAAGTGGACTACTGAGTGTCAAAACAGTTTTGAAAAGTTGAAGAAGATTTTGACCATTGCACTAGTGTTGAGGGTAGCTGACCCCAACAAAGAATCTGAAGTTTTTACAGATACCAGTAAAGAGGGTGTTGCGGAAGTTCTATCTCAGGAAGGCAAAGTGGTGGTATATGAGTAAATAAAGTTGAAGGATCATGAACAAAGGTATTCAGCATATGATCTGGAATTAATAGCAGTAGTACATGCGCTCCAGGTATGGTGACACTATTTGTTGGGTGAAAAGTTTGTGTTAGAGACAAATCATAGAAACTTGACTAGTTAATTCAAGCAAGTTGATTTAAACTCTAGACAGGCAAGATGGAATGCCTTTCTAAGCAATTTTGATATGGACATCCATCACGTAAAAGGTAACGAGAATCGGGTGGCTGATGCTTTAAGTAGAAAGTTGCATTGTGTTTATGAGCTTTACTACAATCAACTTGAAAGTAGATTCTTACATCAAGTAAAATAAGAAGCACAAAATGACCCGGAATATCAATTCTTATGGCAGCAAATGGAAGAAACTAGAAAGCAAGGAAGTACTTCTGAGTATGGAGTAAATGATGATAAGGTGCTAACTTTCAGAGGTTAAGGTGGAGCATCGACATCCCGCAGGACTATTGTAGCCCATACCGGTATCTGAATGGAAGTGAGAAGTTATATCCCTAGACTTCATTACAGGTTTACTGCGAACAAAAAGGAAAAATGACTCCACCATGGTGGTAGTGGAAAGATTGATTAAATATGCACATTTTATACCTGTGCAGTCTACTTACAAGACTGCACAGATAGCAGACATATTCATGAGGTAAATCTTCAGGCTGCATGGAATTCCAAAGATGGTTATCTCATACAGGGATGTTAAGTTTACCTCAGCATTCTGGAAGACACTTTTTACAGTTCTGGGAACCTAAATAAACTTTAGTATAACTTATCATCCCCAGACCGACGGTCAAACAGAGCGAGTAAACCAAGTATTGGAATACATGCTGCACATGTATGTGATGCAGTAGCCAACCAAATGGGAAGAGTATTTGCATCTTCTTGAATTTTCTTACAACAATGGTTATCAGGAGTCCCTGAAGATGAGTCATTTTGAGTCTTTGTATGGGAGGCAATGTCTCACACACATAAATTGGAGTAGCCCTGAAACAAAATTAATTTTGGGACCCAAGGTACTTGCTGAAATGGAGTCAGAAGTAAAGAAGATAAGGAAAAATATGAAGGCTACGCAAGATTGGTAAAAGATGTATGTAGATAAAAAGAGGTCTTATCGAGAATTCGAAGTGGGGGATCATGTGTATGTGAGGATCAAACACAAGAGTAGTACCTTGCGGTGGACCTCTTGTGCCAATTTGGCTCCCAGGTTCTGTGGACCTTTCCAAATTTTGGAAAGGGTAGGATCTGTGGCCTATCATTTGGCCTTACCCAGTCACATACGAGTACACAATGTGTTTCATGTGTCCCTGCTGAAGCGATATGTGCATTCATTGGAAAAATATACAAGTAGGATAGAATTAAAAATCCTAACTTAAAATATAATTTCATTATGAGAAGTTGACATGAAATTTTGCTGTTTGCAGGTAGATCCAAACGCCGAGTTTATGGTAGAGCTGCAACACATACTTGATCGAAGGGAAATTATTCTCTAGAAGCGAGTCATCACCAAGGTTAGAGTGCAGTGGAAGCACTTCGTCCCAAATGAGGCTACTTTGGAGGATGAAATATTTGTGCATGAGGCTTACCCAGAGCTCTTTTCAGAGTTAGACTGAAACATCGAGTATGGTGTTACTTCAAGGGGGGGAAGTTTTAAGAGTTGCATTAATGATAACTAGTTGTTAACTAGTTAAAAGACAATTTTAATTATTGTTTTAAGTAAATATTGTAACTATTTTTTTTTTTATGAAAGGTTATTAATTATAATAATAAAATCAATTATGTAAAATAACTTGATAAAAAGTAAAATCTGACGGTAAATGTTTTCCAAGAACTGGAAAGAGGTTGGGGACATTTGGAAACAGTTACCTACTCCTCTGGGGATAAAATATTGATCCCAGTGAGGAGTAGGGGTTCTGTTGATGAAAAAGCGAGAGTGAAAAATTTCCAGAGCTGGTAATGACCAATGGAATATACTCAGAAAAATCCCAAATTATTTATGGTTCTTACAGGACTAGGTGTCCTGAGGTCATAGTAGAAATATCCACTGTTTACCTGTACCTTTCAGGATTGGAGCATGGGGGCAAGAGGGGGACGTAATTGCCTCTCTTGAAGGTTGGGAGGACCACAACTATAAACTGTATAATCAGATAAGTAAATATGTGCTTTTTGAGCTATTAAGTACTGTAATACAATCATTCTACATGTATACAGGTATATTTTGTTGAAAATTATAGTGACAAAAACCGTTAGGAATTCAATGACAGGTCTTAGAAACGAATGGGGAGAAGTATTTGTTTTAAAAATGATTTATTATGAACTTTTTCCAGATCTGTATGAGTACATTGAAATAGTAGCAGGCTATGAAATAGATGTAGAATTATCTTGATATTATAGTTCGAATTCTGTAAATAAATCAGGAAAGATTGATAAATACGTTTATAGTGATTATATTAGATAGTGATTAGCTATATGCAGGGTTTGTAATGTTGTGAAAGTGGAAGAGATTATATCTATATAACCTGTAAATAGGAATCTTGATAACTAAAGAAACAAAGAGAATTATTGGTCTTGGGTTCTGGGTGAAACCCTACCAGAGACAAATCGTCTCTCAATCACCATTATATTCTATACACAGACTCTATGTATGGTGGTCCGATCACCATAACTAGCATTATGGTTGCAATATTGAAATAATATTTAATCTATCAAGGCTAAAATAGAAAAGAATAAAAAAGTAATCGTTAAAATTTTAGAATACCACCATTTGAATTTACATGCACAGGTGTAAACTTCGTACAAAAATTCCAACATGCAATATTCGACATAAAAGAAAATACTTGACAGAATAGAAAAGTAAAGGTCGACCGAGAGAATCGACCATTTCTAGGAAGATAAACCATGAATATACAATATACTGGAAAGGACAACTTTCTTCACATTTACATTTATAATAAAAGCGATAGTGTATTAAACAGTATCTGAGAAAAGAGTAATCCGAAAGGAAAACTCCATAATAAGAAACCTTAAGTACTATATCTATTGCAAAAAGAACAAAGAAGCTATTTTTATCATTACGGAGATTATGATTCACAAATATTAAAGGAATAAACAGTCCAAAGAGAACGACAGATTTTAACTGGGAAAATTATACTATAGAGGCTAGCCAAAAATGTCAATAATAAAAATGCCGAAAATCATTCACATAACCAAAGTTATGAAAATATCTTCCATTGAAAGAGTGAGAAAGAAAAATATGAGTTTTGGAGAAACTTTGTCATTGTTACAAAAATAATCATTACATCAAAATTTACATAAAAATGAATCTAGACCTATTGCAGGTCGAAAGGAAAAAATCACATATTCGGACTTATAAACCACATGAAGAGATATGAAAACCTCCGGAAGAGATTCACAACCGTAATGGCTATGGAAGTGAATAAATACCTGGAGAGATAACTATTGTATTATCCATGACTAAATCTACCCGTAAACAATTGAAACTTCAAGTCAAATATTCCACAAGCCAAGTTGATTACCAACCTTCCAGTATAGCCCTGTAGACATAGCCGAAAAGGGATAGATCAGTAGAAGGTCCTTGGCAAAAGGATTGTAAACATAATTTCTAAAATGAGATAAGAGGAGCTATACTCGTGAACAAAGAATTATCATGGAAAATTTTACCTGATGTTTCGAAGAAGACCCTTTTTTCCTCTAAGATTCACACCCCTGAGGCTTCCAATTAATCGCAGAGAAAGGAAAAAAATTAATCTTTAAATACCCAGAAGGAATCCAGTAACAAGTTATGGAGGAAATTTGTGATTTTCACCAACAAAACTCAAAGGAATTCATTTACCTATAACTTAATCAACATAACCTAGTTCCAAAAGAAACAGATTTGAAGTTAATGAATGGAGTCTCCTCAATTTACTCGTGGGAAACTCCTCTGTGCCAGTTCGTAGCTCCATGAGGTATACACCTTGGTAACACTTAGGAGCTGGGTGAAGATTCATCAAGGTCATAGCCATAACTCTCATGGGCACCGAGAACAACTCAGAATGATAAAAAAGCTTCTCAGCTAGAGCACAGTGAACAAAAGTTGAGATGGTCTAGGGTTGGTGGAGTAAACAAGGCAACTCCCACCCAAAATCGATAGTCGTTCATCAATCTAGATCCCACAGTGGAAAAATTAGTAGATTCAATCGATAAATATAGTATAGCACGACGGATCCTATAGCTGTCTGATGACAGTAATGATCAGTACCTCGACAATTAATAGCTAGCTTCGCGACAACTCATTCCTCGGTGGTAAAGAGGAAGGATTATTAACATGTGTTATATGTATGTGTGAAACATATTAACCCCAAGATTTGAGGTCATCCATAGTAAGGTTTCAACCTTTAAATAAATCTTGTAGTATACTAAGGGAATCCATAGTATTCGAATTGCAGTGATATTTATATGTGTAGAGTTAGGACTTTAATGTCATGGAGGTATGGCTATTGAGTACAAATTGTAGTGTTTAAAATGTAACAAGTTCTCAAATTCGGTGATGTGGGTTTAACCTTTGCGAGGTAACAAAAAAAAATTATCTTATATTTATGAGTGTAATATTCAAAAGAACAAGTCTACTTAGGTAAAGTATTTTTCCATAGAGTCAAAATTGGTCGGGCAAAGAAAGCAGATTAGTTAGAATACTGGATTTCCAAATGCAGATTTAAGTATTTTTTTTTGTAGAGAGAAAGATCCATTAATAAGTTTCTTATGTATTTTAAGGTATGATCAATGTTTAATGTGGAATTTACATGTAGTATTTTAAAAAGTATTATTAAAAATAATAATTCAGTGTGTGTGTATGTATAGACATATATATGTATGCAAAATTCTAAGGATATTAATAAAAAATAAAATCTATATATTATACAAAACAAAATTGAAAATTAATATTTTTTTTATTGTTAAAACATTTGATAAATGTGTTATCAAAATAGATATAAATTTATCTTAATGAGGTTCAATATTGAGAACTTTAAAGCCCCAAGGGTTAGCTCAAATGGTAGTGAGCCAATACGTGGGCCTCTCCGTTGAGGGAGGTCACGGGTTCGATCCTTGAGTCCTTTGGGGTTAGGCGCTGAAAGTCCGCCGAACGGTTTACCGTGCGTACCATCTAGAAATTCTGGGGAAGTACGCCCGGGTTTCCCGTGAGCTTTCCCCTCGTGAAAAAAAATATTGAGAACTTTAATATCTCTGAGTGCTTAATAGATTTTAAATTAAAATAGATCTCTAATGGTAAGTCAAAAATATGTAGAGAGAAACAAAACTATTAAAATATATAAATTCTACTATTCCATAATCTAATAATGTTAATAAATTAGATATTTTATAATATAATAATATTAATAAATTCATTATAATTATAGTTAATTGTTTCTTTTTATTAATAGAAGAGAAACATTGTAAAACATAATTATTAATATCTTTGTTAAAGTGGTTGTAAGGTTGAAATTTTCATCTTCTTTAAAACAATAAGATAAAGTATATTTATTTATTATAAATTATTTATCAATGAATTTGATATTGTAGAGATATTATAGTTCAAAACATTATAACAATTTTGATTTTTTTCTTTTCTTCATATTCTGTTTTAATAATTTTTCTAAATTTTCTTATACATATTGTATTTGGACATATTATAAATGAAAATATATAATTTTTTTGGTATTAGTTTAGATTTCAATTGTAGTAAAATTTATTTATAAGGTATAAATAATCACAAATTTCCTCCATAATGTTATATTACCAACATATATCCATATTAAATACAGATCTAACATGAGCCAAGAGGTATTGTAACATCCAAGGTTAGATTCATAATTTTTTTTTTTTTACTTTTCATCACACACATTCGTTATATCGTTAAACATCTAATTACATATATTTACAAACATTAATATCAAAACTTTAATCATTAAGCTTTTACCATTATACACCTAAATAATAATTCTAACTACAATGTGTAACTATATACACATACATACATGTTTCATTACACCTACCCACGTCTAAACCTATGGTTACACATTTGGCTTCCCGCTACTTGAGAAGTGGACTATGGATATCTATTAGCCTCTATGATTATATTGTATTCTCAATTAAGGCGAATCGAAATCCGAGTTAATTATACAATCAAAACGCACGGTATGGCACTGTTTGGAATTATGGAAATTTATTTGGGCTCTAAGAATATCCGCCTCCATAATGGAATGCATTTATGGTGTACATTTGTTAGATATTCTGCCGTAGATCTGTCTTACCCAGGATCCAACAGTTTCTGAGTTTTAGGGTTCCAAGTTAATGACCTCGTCCCGTTAACCGCCATTCAGCATTTTGTCTCGTCTCTCCAGTGAAAGAGATATCGACATTTCTCCTCAGCCCTCTGCAGGAGGAAAACCTCGGCATTTAGTCTTGTCTCTCTGCAGGAAGAGATAGTTGCCTCTGCAATCAACTTTGTTTGGGTCTTCTTTCAGTTTAATCGATTCTGCGTCGCTCCTTAGGGTATGTAACGTACGACAGTGAGAACTTTCCATAGTTTGTTCACTGCAAAATTCATGGATAGACATTGCTATTCTTCTACAGGGATTATTATTTATGTTTATGTAATTTGAGAGCTAAAACTCAACTCCCTTCTCCTGTTCGCGTTTTAATGTTAATGCATTATTGTTCAGAGTCACAGTGAGGCGCTTTCGACCCTTCTTCAGATTGAAATTCCATGAATGCACTTTGCTGTAGGAATGGAACGATGGGTGGAAGAAGGTAAACACACTTTCTATACATTTTACTTGTTTGCGTTCATTAGTTTATTTATTCCTTCACTTTGTTACTTACCCAATAACCTTTCATGATGTCATTTCAGGTTGGCACACCCTACATTCTTGGAAAGAACCATAATAGGTAATATATGGGTTGTGTTCACATTTATTTTAAGGTTTTCTTCCTGAAGTTTATGGTTTTTCTGAAAAAACAATTTTTAACCTTACCTCTCATTTTATGTAGGTAAGTTGTCTGGAAATATTGCTGGAAAAGATGAATCTTTTGGTGAAGTTTGTTCGGTCTCCGCTAAACTATCTCCTTCTCAAATTTAACAGGTACCCCTTCTGTGTGTGTTGGCTAGGAATTTCGAACTCTTGGTTTGGGTCTTAGTCCTTTATGGGCTTACCGTCATTCTGGTTCCTATAAACTTGTATTTTCTCACGGCTATGCCAAGTGGTGCATGCCACCTTTGTTTAGGATTCTATTGTAATACTTTAGTTTTCCTTGCTTAACTAGTTGAAATATGTTTATGGTGTGGCTTTGTCCACCAACCTACTTTCCATGTATAAACTGTTATTTTAATAGTTTGGACTCTTGAAGGGTAGTATAGAATTTTGTAGTTTAAAGAATAATCGGTCCTTCTTATCTGGACTCTGTTCTTATTAAAGCTAAATTGTGTAGACAATTACCTTCAGTTATATATATATATATACTATAATTTTCGGTAACATACTAAATTGGGTTCTTAATAGTATTCTTCAGAAATTTCTATATATACTTACAGAGATTTTTGCCTTGATTCCATTTGTAAACAAGTTAATATTCTTTTTGTATTACTCACCTGTTCTTCTCAATTTACTGGATTATTTTAATGGTTAAGACACAGTTCTATTCATAGTAATTCAAACAAGTCTCAACATTTTCTATTCTTTTATTTTCAAAAATAAAAATCTACAAAACATATCTATTTTACCTCAGGAATGTTCAATTTCTCTTTTCTTGCCGGTTTTGTTAGCAGAATTTATATTTCATAGTTTGCAGCAGTGTTTGTGATGTAGTTCTTGGTCTTTGTCAGCAATTTTATAACCGCACTACCGTAATTAACTAATTTCCATTCCTGGCAATTTCCGTAGCGTTCAGTTCTTGTTATATATTTTGAACCTGTTTTCTCATTTAAATACATTGCTACTTTTCTTAATTTGAAAGTTCTATCATATTTTTCCTCTCTTTTTTCCACATGTAGATGGCCAGACCATTCTGTCTATTTATTATCACAGGTTGCAGAGAACAACCAACATGGAGCCCTCATCTCGAGGATTCTGTGTTAAAATTTATCTTCCTTACTATTTTATTAAATTATGCATCAAACAATTTGACTGTACAACTCATCAAATATATATATATATATATATATTCAGATGTCTTTCTGTTCACAATTTAAGTTCTATCAAGTCTAAGGGTTTTACACAGAAATTATCTCTATTATTTTTAAAACACAATCTATAATTTCCAGTGACAGATAAGAAACTTATCTATCTTTCAATATTTTTATTGATGATGTTCCTCCCTACCTTGAGAGAGGAAATTACGTCCTCGTCTCTCCCTCGTGCTCCAAGACTAATCTTTGTGAGTTAACAGAAGTTCTGGAAGAGACCTCGGGACAATCCGGTCCAGTCTTCTGTTCCAGACAATAATCAAAAACTCAGAGTATTCCATTGGTTATTCCCCAGCTCGGGAATTATTCTCTGCCCATTTCCTTCTCCAGTTACCAAACATAACCCCTCTTCTTCATTTGGATAAGCCTTTATCCTCAGAGGTTGGGGTAACTATTTGAACTAATTCTGTTCAGCTAATTCTCAGTTCTTGAATTACTTTTTTTACCATCAGTCTATTATTCTTTTATGGAAATCACTTCCATAATTAATTATATTTAATAAAAATTAACTCTTGTTCATAATATATTATTTCAAAAAAATAACCATAAATGTATTAGTGTCTTAACAATAAAAATTGATCATAAGTTAGCATTTAAGCCAGTTGTTACAACTTCCCCCCTGGAAGTGAACATTGTCCTCAGTTTTCTCATTCTACTCCAGCAAATAGTTCTGGATACACTTTCCGAATGAATCCTTCATCCTCCCAGGTAGCTTCATCTGGGCCAAAGTGCTTCCACTGCACGTTAGCCTGGGTGATGGCTCATTTCCGAAGCATGATTTCTCTCTGATAGATTATACATTGAGCCTCGACCAGAAAATTGTCGTTCAGTTCAACCTGCAATTAACAAACTTGAATTAGTTTTCTCATAAATTTTAGCATTTTTAATCAAGTCTTCTATCCATATCTTACTTGAATACTTTTAAAGTGGATTACGTGCTTTTGGTCATGTACGTATCGTTTTAATACTGATACATGAAAGACATTGTGCACTCGGATATGACTGGGCAAGGCCAATCGGTAAGCCACTGGTCCTACCCTTTCCAATATTTTGAAAGGGCCACAAAACCTGGGAGCCAACTTAGCACAAGTGGCCTACCTTAAAGCGATTTTCTTTGGTTTGATCCTTACGTACACATGGTCTCGCACCTCAAACTCATAGCAAGTCATTTTCTTATCTGCATACACTTTTTTCTATCCTAAGCTGCCTCCAAATTTTTTCAGATCTTCTTTACCACCGACTCCATTTCAGCGAGCATTTCCGGTCAAAGCATCAACTTGGTTTCTGGGCTACTCCAATTAATAGGAGTTCTACATGATCGTCCATATAATGATTCGAATGGACTCATCTTAAGGGATTCTTGATATCTGTTATTGTAAGCAAACTCCACTAGGTATAGATATTATTCCCACCTAGTTGGTTGTTGCATTACATACATACGTAACATGTCCTCCAGGATCTGATTGACTTGCTCTGTTTTTCCATATTTCTATGGATAGTAGGTAGTGCTGAAATTAATTTGAGTTCCCAATCCTGTAAACAATGTTTTCCAGAATGCTGAAGTAAACTTCACATCCCTGTTCGATATGAAAGTCTTTGGGATATCATTCAGTCTAAATATCTCTCGCATAAATATGTATGTTATTTGCACCATCTTATAAGTAGACTGCACTGGTATAAAATGTGTTCCTTTTCTTAATCGATCCACCACTACCATTATATAATCATTATGCTTCTTTGACCTCGGTGAACCAATGATTAAATCTAAATATATCACCTCCCACTTCCACTCACGTACCGGTATAGGTTGCATCAGCTCGACTGGGTGTCAGTGCTCCACCTTCACTTGCTGGCACTATAAACACTTGTTTAGATATTCTGAAATGTCTCTTCTCATACTTGGCCAGAAGTAATTCTTCCTAATTGCTGTTATAATTTTTCTGATACCCGAGATGTCCAGAGTAGTTAATTCAGTGATATTAATTTATAATTAGTTATTTCAATTCCATCTATTTGGAACAAAAATCCTCTCCTTGAAGGTAGCAACCCATATTTATTAATTCCATAATCAACAGATTTTCCTTGTCTTTTGAAATCCTCTGTTTGCTGCCACATAAACTGGTATTCAGGATCATTCTCATCTTCTGTTTTTATTTGTTCCATAAATTTTCATTCAACCTAATTATAATACAGTTCATAAACACCATGCAAATTTCTACTTAATACGTCAGCTACTATATTCTCCTTACCCTTCACATGTTGCATGTCAATGTCAAACTTGCTCAGGAAGGCATTCCACCTTGCATGGAAGAATTAAGGTCAAATTTCTTAAAATAAATAGGTAAGAAGCTATGATTAGTTTTGAGTACAAATATCTTCCTAAGCAAGTAGTATCTCCATACCCAGAGTGCATGTGCTACTGCTGTCAGCTCCAAATCATAAGCTGAGTATAGATATTCATGCTCCTTTAGTTTCCATGATTCATAGGCAGTTACCTTACCGTCTTGTGACAAGATCACCCCAACTCCTTCTTTACATGCATCTGTGCATACTTCAAACTCCTTATTGGGATCAACTACCCTTAACACTGGAGCTTTAGTCAATAGAATTTTTAACTTTTCAAAACTGTCATGACATTCCTTCATCTATTTAAATATTTTTCCTTTACTTTGTAAGGAAGTAATTGGGAAGGCAATCTTCAAAAATCCCTCTATTAACCACCAATAATAACTAGCCAAACCCATAAAGGATCGGATGTCTGCCACATTTTGGGATATCTTCCATTCCATAATCGTTCTGATTTTCTTCGGGTCTACTGAAATTCCTTCAGAAAAAATAACATGACCAAGGTACAGTATTTCTTCCTTGAAGAAATCATAGTTGCTGAAATTAGCATATAATTGATGCTTCCATAACCTCTCCAACACTATCCGTAAGCGTTCTTTGTTCTCTTCTAGATTCTTGGAATACACTAAAATTTCATCAATAAATATTAACACAAAATTATCCATAAAGGGGTGAAATATGCCATGCATCAGCCCCATAAAAGTTGTCGGTGCATTAGTCAGTCCAAAAGGTAACACCACAAACTCGTAATGTCTGTACCTGGTACAGAAAGCAGTTTTATATATGTCTTGGTCTTTTATCCAGATCTGATGGTATCCCTACCTTAGATCTATCTTTGAGAACACTGTGGCTCCCTTCACTTGATCAAATAGATCATCAATCCACGATAAAGGGTATCTATTTTTTAGAGTCAATTGGTTGAGCTAGTGATAATCCATGCACATTCGCATGGTTCTGTCTTTCTTCTTCATGAATAGCACTGGTGCTCCCCAAGGGGATACACTTGGTCAGATGTACCCTTTATCCATTAGTTCTTGTAACTACATCATCAGTTCAGTTAATCCTAGTATGCTCATTCAGTATGGTTTCATTGAAATCGATGATTCTCGAGGTATCAATTCTGTAGTAAAATCAATATCCCTTCTAGGTGGCATGTCTGGTATTTCCTCTGGAAATATGTCCATAAACTCTTGCACTATCAGAATTTTTTCCGTCATTGTTTCCTTTTCTTTGGAATTAGTAAAGCCCACCTTGATGGCATATAACTGGTAACCTTTCCTCATGCACTTACCCATTTGGGATGCTGTAATAGGACGTAGCTGCACATGTTTCTTTATACCTTGAATTTCTTTACGGGTTCTATATTGCATTCTGTAATATATAATTGTTTCTTTACAGTCCACTAATTTATAGTGCTTTTCCAACTAGTCCATACCAAGGAGCACATCATAGGATCCGAGAGGTAATATATTCGAGTCTATAGTTAGCTATTGTTCACTAATTTCTAGTGTACAGTTTAGAATTTTGGCACACACCTTCTCTTTGCTCCTATGGCTAACTGTAATAGCCATGGATTTCTGAATTTCTGACTTTACAATTTACAAATCTCTACTAACTTGGGACTCATGTAGCTAAAACTTGTACCTGGATCTACCAAAATAGAAACAGGTTGAGAGAGCAGCTTACCTTCCAACTCTATCATTGTTGGTTGGTAATCCGCCTGCTGATCTTCTAAGGCTGCATTATTTCTGGGTATATTTCTGGCTACATCTCATATTGTTGAGGCTTCTTGTAAATTGGTCACTGCCTCAGTCCTTCCTCACTGTCGACAATTTCTGTAGTAGTGTGCCTCACCACACCCCCAGCACTGTAGGGGTGGCTTCTGATTTTGTGCTTGATCTAGTTTGCTGGAAGGTTCCGTGGGTTTATCTTCTGTAGGCCATCTTATTATTTAATGATTCCTTCCAAACAGTATGCTAATTGAGCTTCTCGTGGCACCCTTCAAATTACTGGTTTTTTTTTGCTTGAAACTAGAACTGCCCTTATGTTCTTTCTTGGTCTCCAAGTCGTTACCCTACTCTCCTTTTGCTTTAGCTTGTTGATAGCACATCCTTGCCTTCCGGATTGCCTCTTCCATAGTTTTAGGATTCACAAACTCAATTCGTTCCTTCATATGAGTCAGTAAACTACTCAGGAACTGATCTAATTTTGTCTTTTCATCCCTTAAATAAGGGACATAACGAAGTAAGGAAGTGAACTTGGTAATGTATTCATCCATCGTCATTTTTCCTGGCTTTAAATCATGGAACTCTCTAGATTTTTCATCATAGATGCATTCAGTTAAGTATTTATCCTTAAAATATTGCTGGAATGAATCCCAAGTCACGTCCTGATCTTCTATACTGTGGAAATTTTTCACTTCCTCCCACCATAGTGTGGCCTTCTCCCTCAACTAATAGATGGCCAATCTAGCTTTAAGGTTGGTGCCATATTCGTAAACTTGGAAATATGTGTTCATGTTTATCAACCATGCCTCAGCCACTTCTTCCTCTACTCCATCAAACGTAGGGGGTTTTATCTTTCGAAACTCACCTTGCAGCTCTACTTTCTCCCTCTTATCTCCTTTCTGATCCGACACATTACCTGACTCAACTTCATTGTAATTTTTATTTTTATTACTCTTTTGGGAGTGACTTCTCTCCATTCTATCAGTAGTGTGGTATCTTTCTTGTTGCTCATTTCCTTCTTACATGCTCCTATCAGGGCTAGGCTGGTCCATTCCTTGATTTTGTTTATCAGAGAGGCTTTTTAGTATCCGCTATTGTTCTTGCATCAAACGCTCATTGTCGCTGCGAACCCATACCATTTCTTCCTGTAACATTTGTACAATATTTGACATAATTCTAGTTTCATGTCATTGTTCCTTCAATAGTCTACTTGTTTGCTGGTGCTGATCCACACTTAGCTAAATCCACATCTTAGGATTTTTTCCTGGTTGGGGTCGAGGTTCCCTAGTGTAATGTACCTCTCTTTCCTCAATTTTTTTTTTTTTTTTTTACCTTCATTTCACTTGGCATAATGATTCTAAATTTTTAATTTTCCTTTGCATCTAAAACATTGTATATAACCCTTTATATCCAATTTATTAATAAAAAATATGATATTATTTCAACTCATTATTCATAGATATATGATAATGGTTTTTTTTTAGTTACATTACTTCTATTATAGTTGGTATAGCCTTTTTAAATTTTTAAGACTATATAACTTTCAAAAATCCATATAATATTGAATTTAGGAATAATGAAATTCTTATGGTACCACTATATGGTCCCCCAAATTTATAATATATTGTTGCATATATCTCTAAGATGATAAATGATAAGTCTTAAAGTTTTTTATGTCGAAATGTAAGTGCTCCATACAAATTATTCGTATACGTTAACTTCACATATGTAGGTATAGGATTTGATTTCCCTTTTTATCTTATGTATCCTATTGAGATCGTTAATAGGATTTTATTGTTTCTATGTGTAATCATAGGTATGGTTAACTCTGACATATCTTAATTATATCTTTCTTGACTTTTTACAAACGTACGTTGGTATTAAACCATTTATACGTTCCATTTCTCGAGACCTGAACTATAAGATAATTTATAAAGGTAAATCTTACGGTTCTGATATCACATTTAATATTCGATCTGAAAGGGTACATTAACCTTTAATGGGAAAGGCTTTGTGTCATATCAATTTGGACACCCATCGATCTATGCGAGAACCGATCGATGCATGCCAACTGGATGGTCGGATTTTTTTAGGGTTTTTCAACCTCCATGTATATAAAAGGTGTAGTATTAACCCTATTTCATTTCTCTGTTTGTCATTTTCTCAATGCTTTTTCTCTAGTTCTCTTTCACGGTAATATTGATGTGTTTTCTATGACTATATGGTGAGCTACTGCTCCAAGAAGACGTCTCATCCTTAATTTCCAGAGGTATTTTACATTACCGAGAGCTTATATACTGAAGATAATCGAGATTTTTCAATGTATTATGACTGTGGATTCTTATTTTAATTTTCTATCTATTACTGTATCTTCTTTTATCGTTTTATTCATTATCGTTGTTTGTAAAATGGAAACTTCTGTGAATACTCTTGAATGTATCATTTTATAGGACTTTCCTTAAGTTTCCGGTGACTTCTTTTTTGGAATTTTTGTATGTGAACCCCAGTTCGAATATAATCGTAACTTACAGACTTGATTCGAGCGTGTCTTGAGTTTTACTTTTCGCAGTTTTTCCATGTTCGACACTGATATATAATTTTTCTACTTGATTTCTGTTATTCATTACATTCAGAGAATAGCTGATAACACAACTAGTATTTTATTTCTTTGCCATGATTTTAGCCTAGGGTTTTCTCTATAACCCTATTCGCTTTTATTGACATAATACGCACTTATTTTTTGGTTACTGAGATAATATAAATTTTAAAGTTTTATTTAACATTCATATAGTTATTATTAGATTTCAATTCAATACTCCCTTAAAGCTTTTCTTCTCAGATCGATCCAAATTCTATTATTCATATTTACAATGAATACATGTATAGTTTTAATTAACCTGAGGCGATGTTTTCTTCCTCATAACTAAGCCAATTTTCTAATGGCTTCCATGACATTGTGAACAGAACTCTTTAGAGTTCAGGATGTATCATTCACATTCTCATTTAGGTACGTTTCGGCATAAATCTTATAATTTGTTTTTCATAATACCCTTCATTAGATTTTTAATTGGATTTACTTCCCAACTTCTCATTTTCGTTATATTTTGTTTGAAGGTCAAGGTTTACTTTCAACCTTGTTCATTCTCCTAGGTACGAACTAATAATTATCAACCATCGCTAATGTTTTCCGATTTATTTATCTCATGCTTTTATATATATTGAATATAATTTTTCGTATATCAATTCTCTAATAATTTTCTTATCTTGTACTCATCCAGGTAAAATAAATCATCACCAAAATTGATAGATTTATTCATAAAGCTATTCCATATTGCCTTTAAGAATTAACAAATCGTTTACTCCTATTTCAGGTTGGTACTCACATGTTGTTCTCGAGAATGAGTCAATGATTTGCCTTAGCAATGACTAATATTTAAAATTTTATTTTATAAATCAATGTATATTTACATTGAATCCACCGAGATTCAGACGATTTGTTTCTGTGAATTCTAGCTTGAATAATACACAAAATTTTACATACATATACTTTGATTTAAATTGCCCAAAAAGGGACAATATTAACTTATATACTGTTATTATTTTAAGAGTTAATATTTTGTGATATCCATTTCCAGAGTTATGTATTTTTCTCTGTGAGTATTTATAACTTTTCATTTAATCACCTCTCTTATCTGAAAGGATATATTTATGTTAAAAATATGGAATTTAACATAAAAAAAATTCTGTCAAAATGATATAGGAAAATGCTCATAGTATATTTAGAGTGTACAATATTAGATTCTCATGGAATTTGATTTTAATCCATAATTACATGTGACATTCAAAAATAGTTATGAATTTATGAGTCAAATTTTCTAACAGAAAACTATAATTAAATCTCTTAATTACTCTGAGATTTAACTAAAATATAATATAATATGTATTTGTTATAAGGCTTCTAGTTTCCTAATAAAAATATTTGTATAATTAATTTCGGTTCTATATCACAGATTTCTTTGTATTTAGTATAAAAAGTTATATATAGATTTTCAACTTCCTATACATCTTGTATTTTCTTGAAATTTTTATACATATTAGACTTTACTTTATCATAGCTGCATAATTAAATTTTCTAGGATACATGAAATTGTAATATTCTCCTGCATGCATTTATCTATGTAGTTCATAATCATTTTAACTGTTGTAATCACATAAGTAAATTTTTCTTTTCTAGGAGAAGGAAATCTCCAGATTTAAACCATTAATTGGTTTAGAGATTCTGGTAGATTGATCTCATCAGATTTACTCCCTTACAACTATACATATTTGAAGTATTCCTACTTCATTTAAGTCTGTAAGATGTAAGGGTATTAAAATTTCTTCAGTATAAATATTCTTGATTTATTATACAACAATAACATTAACCATAAATGCTTCAATTAAAATTTAGTAAATCGAGTTCTGAGTGCATACCACTTTTTCTTATGACCAATCCTCCCAACCATAGAATTCATTTCTCTCCATAATTCACCCCCGAGCTGAGATCCTCTCCAAGAACAGACCAACCTCAATCTGTTCTGGAGTAGCTTATTTAAGCTATGCTCTCCCCAAAGCCTGTTTCCAATTCTGTGTCCAGAATTTCAGGATGCTTTATTCCTGTTTGCCTAGGCTTCCCTTATTTATGGATTTTTAAAGCTGCTTTATGATTTTCGAGCTTTTTACCTCTTCCCAACTACTTTCCTCATCATTGGGGAAATTTAGATTTTTCCTCAAAAATCTAAATTAGAAATAAATTCTTTCAAGGCTTTTCCATAACCTCATGGATTGGGCAAGTGATCTCAAAAATCTCATTTGGTCATAGTGCGCACAAAACATTTTATTTATTTTTCATAAATAAATAATTAACTACATTCACACAATAATTATCCATTGGGGTCCACTCCCCTTTGGACTTAAGTTCAAATGTCTAACTTGAAAAACATAAAACTAGGGGTGTTACACCCAGTGTCTGGGGGTGGCTGTTACGTTGACCCCCTTCTCATAATGTCTCCTATTTGCTTCCTTTCTCTCTTTGCATCAGTATACTGCTTGTAACATCCAAGGTTACATTCATAATTTCTTTTTTTTACTTTTCATCATACACACATTCGTTATATCGTTAAACATCTACTTACATATATTTACAAACATTAACATCACAACCTTAATCATTAAGCTTTTAACATTATACACCTAAATAATAATTCTAACTACAATGTGTAACTATATACACATACATACATGTTTCATTACACGTACCCATGTTTAAACCTATGCTTACACATTTGGCTTCCCGCTACTCGAGAATTGAACTATGGATATCTATCAACCTTTATGATTATGATATACTCGCAATTAAGGCAAATCTAAATCCGAGTTAATTATACAATCAAACCGCACAGTATGGCACTTTTTTGAATTACGACAATTTATTTGGGCTCTCGGAACATCCGCCTCCGTAATGGAATGCATTTATCGTGTACATATGTTAGATCTTTCAACGTAGTTCTGTCTAGCCTAGGATCCAACGGTGGCTGATTTTTAGTGTTCCAAGGTAATGAACTTGTCCCGTTAATAGCTTTTAATTAGTGTTTCGACATTTCGGCTCATCTCTTCGGTGAAAGAGCTCTCAACATTTCTCCTCAGCCCTCTGCAGGAGGAAACCCTTGGCATTTCGTCTCCTCTCTTTGCAGGAAGAGATGGTTGTGTCTACAATCAACTTTATTTAGGTCTTCTTCCCGTTTAATCGATTCTGCATCGCTCCCCAGGGTATGTAACCTACGACACTGGGAAATTTCCATAGTTTTTTCACTGCAAAATTGATGGATAAACATAGCTATTCTTCTATAGGGATTATTAAACTTATGTTTCTCTAATTTTTGAGTTAAAACTCAATTCCCTTCTCATGTGTACGTTTTAATAATGCATTACTGTTTAGAGTCACAGTGAGGCGCCTTCAACCCTTCTTCAGATTGAAATCCCGTGAATCCACTCTTCTGCAGCAATGGAACGATGGGTGGAAGAAGGTAAACCCACTTTCTATAAATTTTACTTATTTGTGTTCATTATTTTATTTATTCCTTCGCTCTATTACTTACCCAATAACCCTTCATGATGTTGTTCCAGGTTGACGCACGCTAAATTCTCGGCAATAACCATAACAGGTAAGATATGGCTTGTGTTCTCATTTCTTTTAAGGTTTTCTTACCGAAGTTTATGGTTTTTTTATGAAAAAAAAATGTTTAACCTTACCCCTCATTTTACGCAGGTAAGTTGTCCAGAAATATTGCTGGAAAAGATGAATCTTTTGGTGAATTTTGTTCAGTCTCCGCTAAAATATCTCCTTCTAAAATTTAACAAGTACCCTTCCATGTGTCTTGGCTCGGAATTCTGTACTCTTGGCTTGGGTCTTAGTCCTTTACGGTCTTACCGTCATTCTAGTTCCTATAAACTTGTATTTGCTCACGGCTATCCCAAGTGGTGCAAGCTAGCTTCATTTAGAAATATGTTGTAATCATTTAGTTTTCCTTGCTTAAATGGTTCAAATATGTTTATGGCGTGGCTTTGTCCACCAACCTACTTTCTGACTATAAATTGTTATTTTAATAGTTTGGACTCTTGAAGGGTAGTATATAATTATGTAGTTTAAAGAATCATTGGTCCCTCTTATATGGACTTTGTTCTTATTAAAGCTAAACTGTGTTGATAGTTACCTTCAGTTATATATATATATATATATATATATATAATGTAATTTTTGGTAACATACTAAGTTGGGTTCTTAATAGTATTTTTCGGAAATTTCTATATATACTTACAGAGATTTTTGCCTTGATTACATTTGTAAAGAATTTAATATTCCTTTGCTATTACTCACATGTTCTTCTCAGTTTACTGGATTATTTGAATGGTTAACACACAGGTTTATTCGTAGTAATTCAAATAAGTCTCAGAATTTTCTATTCTTTTATTTTCTAGAATAAAAATCTACAAAACATATCTATTTTTCCTTAACAATGTTCAATTTATGTTTTCTTGTCGGTTCTGTCAGCAGAATTTATATTTCACAGTTTGCAGCAGTGTTTGCGATGTAGTTGTTGGTTTGTGTCGGCAATTTTATAACTACTCTACAGTAATTAACTAATTTCAGTTCATGGCAATGTTTGTAGCATTCAGTTCTTGTTATATTCTAAAACTATTTTCTCATTTAAATACCGATCTACTTTTCTTAATTTGAATGTTCTATCGTATTTTTCCTCTTTTGTTTCCACATGTAGATGGCCGGAACATTCTATCCGAGTATTATCACAGGTTGTAGAGAACAACCAACATGGAGCCCTCATCTCAAGGATTATGTGTTAACAGTTCTCTGCCTTACTATTTTATTAAATTATGCATCAAACAATTTGACTGTACAACTCATCAAAGACATTATATATATATATATATATATATATATTCAGATGTCTTTCTTTTCACAATTTAAGTTCTGTAAAGTCTAAGGGTTTTACAAAGAGATTATCTCTATTATTTTTTAAAGACAAACTAGAATTTGCGGTGACAGAAAAGAAACTTATCTGTCTTTCAATATTTTGACTGATGTTTTTCCTCCCTACTTCGAGAGATGCAATTATTTCCTCGTCTCTCCCCTATGCTCCAAGCATGAGCCTTTTGAGTTGACAGAAGTTCTAGAAGAGACCTCGAGACAATCCGGTCCAGTCTTCTATTCCAGAAAATAACCGAAACTCAGAGTATTCCACTGGTTATTCCATAGCTCGGGAATTCTTCTCTGCCAATTTTCTTCTCCAGTTACCGAACAAAACCCCTCTTCCTCACTGGGATAAACCTTTATCCTCAGAGGTTGGGGTAACTATTTGAACTAATTTTGTTCAACTAATTCTAAGTTCTTGAATTACTTTTTTTACCATCAGTCTATTATACTTTTACCGAAATCACTTCCATAATTAATTATATTTAATCAAAATTAACTCTTTTTTATAATGTATTATTTCAAAACAATAACCATAAATGTCTTAGTGTCTTAACAATAAAAATTAATCATCAGTTAGCATTAAAGCCATCTATTACAGATATCAATTTTTTTCACATGCAAACTTCTTTAGAGTACAAAATACAATGTGTTATTTTTCATTGTTTAAATTATAATTTTGAATGCTAAATATAGTATATATTACCAAATAAACATTTTAACCATAAAAATTTAATTTTTTCATTATATATACATAATTTTTTTTAAATTATATATTATATATACATAATTGACATTAAAATATTTTACATAGCATGTACATTGAGACTTTTTATGAGGCAAATTAATTTTTTTCCTATATTTAGATATATATGCAGTTTTTATGGACATCAATTAGTTAACATGGATTTCAAATAGTTTATTTATCGTAATATTTTTGAAAAGTATAAGATTTAAATAACTTACTCACTTTTTTTTTTTACTTCTAATTACTTTACAACATATTCATTTTTTTTATTATAACACACACACACACACATATTGAAAAGACAAATAAAATAACAAATTTACACACCTTTCATACTATGGAACATCTATAACATCTATGAAGATACTCCTAAAATTACTACATTAAAAAAAACTTCCTTATACTCTGTAATAAACATCTATGAAGATACTCATAAAATTACTACATTAAAAAAACTTCCTCGTACTCTGTAACAAACATCTACAAAGATACTCCTAAATTTACTACATAAAAAAAACTTTTACTCAATGGCACACTTTCCATTGACTTACTAGATTAAAAAACTTTTAATGAATGACACACTTTCCATTCACTTACTAGGTTAAAACTCATAAAAAAATTCATCTAAAATTTGTAATGTGATCTCATTATTACACACAGTATTTACATTTAACCCACATGCAATGTTAAATATTGTAGTCCACCTTAGTTTGGGTTGATGCTTATTTACACAAATCACTATTTATTCACGTAACAACATACCATACTATATATTTGTTTTTACCCCACCCCTTAGATTTTTATGCTGGAAACCACCATGTACGCTCCAATTCTTCCGAACATTCTCGAATAGCAAGTGGCAAGTTGTTATGTGGATATTTATGTTGATCTAATCAGACGATCCATATTTTCAGGGGACGGTTATGGTTATACCCCACCCAAAAACTCCTTAAGGCAGTCATTTTGACTCTCACTTGCTTCTGGATCTACTCCATGCAGCGCCAAGGGTTATTTTTCAGGTTTTGCTCTTGCAATGCACTCACGAGGTTTCTCATCTAGCTCTGTTGCTTCGGCACACACCTCAGATCATTGTTTTCTCGTTCTAATCAGGTAATCACACTACGTTTATCAACACAACTTTATAATCATTTTGAATATTGTTCATTTCTATTGTTGTACTCATGCCTCTGTTAAATTCAGGTTTCCTTTGGTTGGACAAGTTGATACGGAGTATGCTTTCTGCCCATTCCTACACTGGGGTCCATCAAAACACACTGCAGTAGCCATGTTTCGGTGCCTTGAAACCCTAAGGGGTTTTATTTCTTACCTTCCTCGGTTATTTACTCTACAGTCTCGATGACCCTTAGGTAAGAGCTTAAAATAGTCTTTGCATATTTTTATTTTGTTATCATTGTTGTTTCACATCCTCTGAGTAATAAATGGTATCATTGCGGTTACAAGAGTCCAAGAGGTGCCCATACTCAGATTCTGGAGAACCCTGACTCTCTTTTTCCCTAGCTCATTGCAGACTTTTCTTTCCAGGTACTTGGTCAATTTCTTGATTCTATTTCAAAATTTCTCCTTCTTACTTCTTTTAGTGCTCTTTGGCACGATCTGCATCTGAATTATGAATTTTCACCATTAGATAAGTGGGTTTGGCTTACCCAGGCCAATTGAGTTGGGGCTTACCACGACCACCTCACCTTTTTCCTGCAAGCTACCTTTTCCTCTTGAATGATGTACGCATATTCTTCTCGGTTGTAATCTGGTATATACTCACACCAGTTAGAATTAACCACCGACTGAGGAACAGTCCTAGCATTTAAAGTTTTGCATTCAACTTACTGTATAATTTTTGTTCGATGTGAAAATGGCTATTCATGAGTTAGATTCTATTATGTTTTAAAATTCATCCCTTTTCCATGTATTGTCGATGAAATTTTCCATGGTGATAATAATACACTAATCCATACAGGAATTTTCCTATAATGTTGCATCTCTCGAAATTTTAAATAAACTTGGTACTGAATTTGAGAAAATGTTTGTAATTCTAGTTTTCTATTTTTTTTTTCGAAATGGTAGCAGTTAATTTGCAAGGTTGTATTTTGTATTAGCTTATTTTTATATTCTGTGTTTATTTTTTGATAGTATTATTTATCTGTGCACTTGTTCGATTACAGTTTTTAATTGGAATTTACAAATTCTTTCTAGGTTCAGTTTTTCCTTATTTTTTATTCAAAGCTTATACCCTTACTAGCTTTGGACTATTCTACCTAGTTTCCTCCCTTCAAGTATAACTAACCAGGGTTAAGGAGTATGCACAAACTTCCAGGTGCAGATCTCAATTCCCTCTAAATGAGCTTCGTTTAACTGATTTAGGGATATTCCAATCTACCCCAATATGTATTTCTAGTTGTATATTTTAATAAGTTTTCTTGTAACATTTCATTTTCTACTCCATATAACAATTCTAATTTCTTTTACTGATGTAATTTACTATCTTTGTCAAACAACACATTCTTGCAATGATTAACAAAAATTAGTACTCTTTCACATAAAGATAGTATTGTTGCAATCTTGTCATGTCTAGCAAGGGTAATTGTTATTGTTTTTATTTAATCCTGTGAGTTTTCTTGAACTACGATGATAGTTTTAGAGTTCACTTATAAGAATATGAGTTTGCTAGCAATTTGTATAATATATTTATGTTGATCTTGTATCAATACTTTCGCCTACATACAGAATGGAATCCTTAAAAATCATTTCAATACACTCACATGCATCATAGAGTAGTATACACTCACAATGTCAATTACTTGAAAACATAGAATAATATATAATAATCATTCTACAACATTTGCTTGAATAAATGTATTAAATGGAGTGCTTACAGAAATTAAATACATATATTTTTTAACCTCTTTTGTTTTAGAAGATATTACCTCCCAACCTCGAGGCTAGCTATGACATACTCTCTCTCCCTCGAGATCTTCTTCTCCAAAATGGAGTAATAAAATAGTCTGAGCATCAAGACCCCAATTCCAGCTTAGACATTCAGCATTCTAGGGCTATATTTAGAAATATCCATTGGTTTATTGAACCCAACTCAAGAGTCTCCCTTGGCAATGTCATGCCCAACCTCCAATGGCTTTTCTTGCTCTTCTTCTCTCTCTTCATGATTCTTCCTTTAGCCTCTCTTGGCCTTCCTTGGAATCCCTTTTTCAATCAAGGATTACATAACCACCAGTAATTGTCTAGGAGGTTTACTTAACTAACTTCTTTTTAAATAAAAATATATTTTCCGTGTCATTAAAATCATATGAAAAAATCTCTTTGCTACTCAAGAAGAAATTTAGATTCCAAGTTAATGGTAAAAGTGAAAATTAAAATGGTAACCTACTTAACACGGTAATTTCTGAGGGTGTTACATCTTCCCTCCCTAAAGCGAAACATCATCCTAAGTGTTTCTTAACCCTTAAAATAGGTTGGACCATTCCTCCATGCATATAGATTTTTTATGCTTCACTCTCGAGGTGAATTGTTGTTATGACACTTAACCTTGTTATCACATACTTTTGTAGCAACAATTTTCTTTTGATTGAATGTGCATAGAGGTTCGACTATATTTATTCCATCTAGATTTGAACTACCTCCACAACCATTATGGTCATTATTTTTTCATTAATTAATAACACACACATATGTATAATCAATATTTATTACAAAATCCATTAATTATTGTTTACATCTACCCATCAAGAGTCATTAGCATGCCTTACGACCTGAAAAGGGTTAGTAACCTATGTTGAATAAGAGTTAGAAACATTTTTTTCGAAACTCGTTATTGTAAATTCTTTGACTTTCCCAATAGTTATGCCAATAGATGAAGGCCACTATAAGTTTCAAATCATGAAATAGTTCTTTTCTTTTATAATTGATTTCAACTTATACACTACTGCATACATATACACTTCTCATTGTTACACCTTTATATTAATTCAATAATTACATACATATTATTTATGCGTAAATAAAATTTTCAAATAACTTTTTTTTTCCTCTCATCTGTAGATTGCCATATTATTTTCTATTTTGCTCAGTAAACTTATTGATTCCTTCCATGGGTTGCTTTGAAATTTTATTTATTAGCCACCAAGGATCCATTTTCCATCCTATATTATAAGTTTTTTATGTAAAAAATATGCAATTTGGCTTCCCCGTATAATCACGGAGTTCCTCCTTTTAGTATTTGTATGCACATGGACTGTTCATACTCACCATGTCACCCATTTTTTATAATTTGGAACGTGATATATTATCCACTTCATTTAACCATAAATTATCTAATACATTTGACATATCATATATGATGATGTATTAATAGATAATAGCTTTATTCCAATTTAGAAATAATTGGTTGTCTTAGTATACGCTGAAGTCATACTTTTTATTGTCTCAAGGAAGGGTTCCATCACATAATAGTCAGCATAGGAATCACATGCCCCAATGTGCTACCCATATTCTCTTGTCACATCTTAATTTTTCTCATGATTATATGTCACGTCACTTTTTTTTGGTTACCTCACTCGGTTTCCTACCAATAATTTCCTACACTCTGTATGTATGTACTTTAAGGCAAAAAATTCATAGTAGTATGTGATATCCTTGTTTGTTAAAGCATCAGACCAGTAAGGATCTGGTTAATAATCTCCTTATTATGGTGTGTGGAAGTATCATTTGGTTTTATTATATATATATATATATATGAATTCCATGGTTATACTATATTTTCCATGTAATTTAACACTCATATATTCTTGTTAATCATGTTGTAACCACTTATCTCAAATATTCAGATAGTGGATTTACAACTAATAGTAATTTAAATCAACCAAAATCTCTTGTCATCTTGTTTAATCCTATTTAAAATTTCATTTATGAGGTGATTATAGAAATAATCATTTTGTGAACCATTTTGTGATTTAGCATTATGATTTTTTGACGCACAAACTCTTGAACCCTCTACATCCGCAAAGTGCAGGAATTTCAAAGTCTACCTGGATTTATTTTTTAAGGTCATGATACTCTTCTAGATGATTCCCTATTCCTCTTTGAAAATATCATAACTGTAATATACCATATTATCTTACTTATAAAAGAAACATTAAAACTTTAACAATCCGACACATTTATGTATAATCCACTATGTTGATGGTGTACTTCCATCATTCTACTGTTGTAACTGTTCTTTCAATGGCTCCCTTACTTAAAATAATTTTCGAGTGAAATCTCATTGATTCCCTTATCAACTTGGATTTGTACCAATTTTTTATTACTGCATAGGATTTATTTATACTAGAATTTATATTGTTGGCATATAGATTTGTGTTTTTCCTATAATTTCTATATTTATTTACCATTTCACCTTCTAGAGATTAACTTGGTAATAATAATGATGTTAATGGAGAATGTTAGTAATTATCAGCTAATTCCTCATTCATAATTTGAAAAAAAAATCTTATGTGTGCTTAATGATTTAGGTTTTCTTGAAAATTATCAAGTCCCATGAGTGTTTTTCATGTCAATCTAGAGAGAAATTTAACATAAAAACAAGAGTTTAACAACAACGATAAAATTACAGAACATAACCATACATAATATTAACACATGTATTTGAAGAAGGAGTTCACTCCTCCTAGGCTACATCTCCTTGGTCCAGCTTCCATGGCTTGGGCTTCTATATTATGGTCAAATTGTCAAATTTACCTATTTACAATGATCCTTTTCTCTTGTAACCTGCTCCAATGAGTACAAAATGGTTCAAAATGGTCAGGTAGCCTATTTCTGAGCCTGATTTGGTTGAAAATTGCAAAAGTTATGGCTTCTTCAATTTCTCCCACTAAATTCAGTCATAAACTAGTTAACTGCCACTAAAACTAGAAGTTTCCAACAATTTCAGAGGTCCGCTAAGTTAATCCACATTAATTTTAAGTGGTATTTAGTGCACTAATTAAGCACACCTAACGCACTAATCCAATGCTTAAGTTAATCCTCATTTACATTTGCATTAGCACTAACAAAACATTCATAAGGTTAAACAAATTGCAATTAAGGTTTAAACTCTGCTTAGCTTGTAGCTCCCTTCGGTGGTCCTGGGTGGTGGTCCTATGGACAGATGATGGCCCTTTGGAGCTAGCCCCTCTTTTCCCCTGTCGTAACAATAGTTTTAAAGAAAATATAATCTGGCTTTGTAGTATGGTAAGAACTAACTGGTAATGGAGGTGGTATGTGTTGCGCATGTTGTGGGGGAGGTCGCAGGGTCGAACCCCTACCTCCTCCTAGTCCTTAAAAAAAATATTACCACACATTTCAACCTGGGAGGGGGGGGGCACACGTGTAGGCCTCTGGGCTAGCCACATGTTGTGTTCTTATTGGCCCAACCAACACCAACTGAATTCAATGCCGACACTTCTCAACTCACTTTTGAACCATCTGGGAATATTCCTAGAATATTCTAAGGAATATACCTTTTTCTAACTTGGCTTTATGGATGCCTAGTCAACATCCCTGTCATAAAGTTTACCTGTTTAGCCAAGTGAATAGATCATGTTTCTCAGAGAATATGATGTCCATTTTTCATGAAAGAAAGTGCACCATATTCAAAAGGACGAGCACTACGCGGTTTTTCAGGTTCCAAGCTAATCTTAGAACTTTGAATTTTGAGCATGAAACTAAGCCCCTGATCATTCCTCTCCACTGGAATCTTCTTGGACCCCAAAATCTCTTTCACTACTGAAAATGTGGATTAGGGTACAGTTCCCTCACCCTTCGAGTCTCAATCCACTGGAATTTTACCAATTTCATCAGTTTGACCTTTTCAAAAAAACTAGTCTTTTTCCTTGATACTGTCATGCTGCAATTTGCCTAAATCTGCATAACAACAATCTATCCTTGCAGAAAAAGACTTGTTTCTATCTCGGTCGTCAATCAAAGGAAACTTGAAAATTTTCTCATCTCGAACATTGTCGACATGGCAATTTTTAGCTTGTCTTTCCTTGCACTTGTGTTGACTTTTGACCAAGTGTTTTCGTCATTGCCATGTACCCTTTAAAAAAAAAACTAGTTGTGGACCCTATGCCATCTTTCTCAAGTTGCTTCGACACTTTCTCTTTGACCTTTTCACTCTCTTGCACCGGTATCTTGTTTCCATCACTGCTCAACACATATGTTGACTGCTGCAAATCTTTCACATATTTTTTACCTCCTTTCAAAGGCATCATGTTAGTGTCCTGAAACATCTTATTACAGGTATTAGCAACTTCAATGAAATCAACTTGTTGATTCGATGTATATTTTTGAAAGTTCTCATTCAAGTTGTCCCTATCATTCTTGAACATTAAGAAAGTCAAATTTTGACTTTCATTCTCTATTCTCTTCATTTCTCCTGCATGTATAAGAAAAAAAATTATCTTCTTCTTATGTGCTTTAACTATGTACGAAATTACATCCTTAAACAAGTGATACTTATTCTCATTGCGATGAAATGCTTCTTTCCTATCATAAAGATAAGAAATTCCCAAAACAATAGCTGAATTCTCAAGCTGCACTACATCAAGTTCAACTTCATCAATAAAGTTTGAATTGATTGGAAACCTTAGGATGCACTTCCTTCTTACCTGCAATTTTTCACTCTTGCATATCCACCCTAAAGGATAAGGTCTTGGATGTATAACAGTTTCAAGATTTAACTTCTTAACTAAGTCTTCGAAAATCAAATGATCTTGAGAACCACTATCAAATAGTGCATGTCTATTTTGGTATGCTTTGAAACGACTCTAATATGAAAGAGTTCTATTCTTGTATCTTCATCTTGAGTTACATTGGAACAACTTGAAGAACTAGTGCTTTCTATGTTCTTACCTTTCAAACCCATTTTTGTAATCTTGGTTTCATCTCTTGAATTTGAACGTAAGTCATGTTCAATGATTGCAACCGTTTACCCCTTCTGTTTGGCTTTACATATTTTTGGTTTCAACTCTTGATGGACTTTCCAATAATGGTATTTATCCTGGGCATTCTTCGAACAATGTTTATATGTGAGTTTATCTTTTTATTTTTTGGTATAACAATTTTTCTTTCCTCTTCCATTAAACTTGCCCTGTCCTTTACCCTCGTACTCAAGGAAAGTATTACTTTTCTCATGTGCACCATGTTTCCCTTTTGCTTCTAGATGTATGGCATAAATGCAAACCTCATCCAAGTTTTTGGGATTGAACATGAGAATAGTATGTCTAAGATAATTGTGCAAACCACCAATATACTTTAACAAAGATTTTTGAGAATACAAATTAACACCCAAAATAAGAGCTCTTCTCCTAAATTCATGAGTATAATCTTACACACTTTTCCCTTTCAATTGTCTAAAATTATGCCAACCCATAATATCTTTTTGAATGTAAGCTAGAGGATATAATTTCCTTTTGATGAAAGTAATAAATTTGACCGAGATATCGAGATCGTACAATGATCTTTAATCTCATAGTCAGTCCTTGCTTCCCACCATACAAGCGCTGACCCCTTCATCCTCAAGGAAGCCAATTTAATCTTTATGTCATATTATTGAAGGTTTTGAATTATTAAATAAACCTCCAATTAAGGAATCCAGTTATCCAGCTTCTCTGCATTCACTTCGCCATTATACATTGGAAGCGCAAACTTAACATCAAGTTTAAGAAAAGGTGATTTTCCAGCTCCTTTGGAAGTATGTGTATGAACATATGAAAGAGTTGTGGTAGTGGAAGATGATGATGAGGATGGTGAAGATGGTGGTGAGGATGATGGTGGAGTGGATGGTGGCTTCTTACCATCTCCATGGCTTCCTCAGCCTAGAGAACTCTCTCCTATTGGAGGCCTTGAACTCTCTCATTTCATTCTTACATTCTTTTCCTCGTAGAGGACTTCAACCATCTCATTCATATCAAAGAATGCCTTTCTTAATGCTCTCTCATCTTCTGTCATGATTGGTTCTTCTTCATCAGTCATGCTCACTAAAGACTCAACTTCAACTTGAGGATGTGCTAGTGTTGAAGACTTTAGAAACCTTTCCCTTTTTCCTCTAGACCCAACTACACACCTCTCAACCAACTTCCCTTCTCCTCTTTTAAGTTTTAACCTTGTAAGCATAACACAAATTTGCGAATAATTAGATCCCTTCTTTCAAAAAAAAACCTAATGAACTTGAGATTTGATACCAAAGATGATCTGAATGGAGGATGTTAGTAATGCTCAGCGAATTCCCCATTCAGAATTTAAAAACAAATTTCTTATGTGTGCTTAAGGATTCAGGTTTTCTTTCAAATTATCAAGTCCCATGAGTGTTTTTCATGTAACTTAGAGAGAAATTTAACATAAAAACAAGAGGTGAACAACAACAATAAAAGTATAGAACATCACCATACATAAAATTAGCATAGGTATTTGATGAATGCGTTCACCCCTCCTGGACTACTTCTCCTTAGTCCAACTTCCATGGATTGGGCCTCTATAGTATGCCAAAATTGTCAAATTTACCTGTTTACAATGCTCATTTTTGCCTATAACCTACTCCACTGAGTCCATAATGGCTCAAAATGTTTGTATAGCCTCTTTCTAAAACTGATTTGGTTGAAAATTGCAAAATTTATGGCTTCTTCATTTCTCACACTAAATTCGGCCCTAAACTAGTTAACTGCCACTAAAACTCGCAATTTTCGATAATTTTTTAGATCCGCCAAGTTGACCTACATTTAATTTTAAGTGACAGTTAGTGAGCTAATTAAGTGAACTTAACGCGCTAATCCAGTGCTTAAGTTAATACACATTTACATTTGGAATAGCGCTAACAAAACATGCTCAAGGTTAAACAAATCACAATTAAGCTTTAAACTCTGCTTCTCCTGGAGCTCCCACCGGTGGTCCTGGGTGGTGGTCTTATGGACCAGAGTTGGCCCCTCTTTTCCACTATCGTAATGATAGTTTTAAAACAAATATAATTCAGATCTATAGTATCGTAAGAAACAACCGGTAGCGGAGATGGTATTTATTGCACGTGTTGAGGGAAGGACGTAGGGTCGAACCCCAACCTCCGCTCGGTCCTTAGACAAATATTTTACCACACATTTCAACTTTGCGGGGGACATGTGGTGGCCTCCGAGCTATCCATGTGTCATGACCTCATTGTCCCAACCAACACCAACCGAATCCTATGCTGACACTTGTAAACCAATCATTGGCCCATTTAGGGAATATTCTGAGAATATTCCAAGGCATATTCCTTGGAATGTACCTTTTTCTACGTGGGTTGTATGGATGCCTAGTCAGCATCTATGTCACAAAATTTACCTATTTATCCAAGTGAACATATCGCGTTTATGGGAGCATATGATGACCATTTTTTGTGTAACAAAGTGCATCGGATTTAGGATGAAGATAACTACACAGTCATTCAGGTCCCGTGCCAATCTGAGAACTTTGATTTTTTAGCATAAAACTAAGTCCTTGATGAAAGAAATCCTCCCATTCATATCAATCACCCAAGATGCCTCAATGGCTCATAATTATTAATCATAAGAGTCATTGGTCAGCATCCAACATATGCACCAAAAGGTAATTATAATAATTAAATAATTATCTTTCTGACTGCATATTACTAATTTTGGGCCAATAGTATCCTTTACACCTTTTGTACATGTCTCCTTCCTCAACAATCTAAATTGGATTTTAATTTAAAATGTATTTAGTATCGATTTTATGATAGAAACAAGCAATAATTAAACCAATAACCCTTAACCTTTCAAGATGAAACACTCTACCTTTCCTATTAACATCACCATTTCACATTTTATTTTAACAACAGGAATTGGTGCTTTATGTTTCATGATTTTTGTTTACATTTATACTTCCTTATAGTTACAAACCATAAATTTCCTTTCTACTCACTATCCCTAGGTCACGGGATGTGATTTAATATTTAAAACTTTCCACTCCACATGCATATCATAACATTGTACTTTCTTGTCTACAGTTGCAATTCACACTGCATTGTTGTTACCTTCACAATTTTTCATGTTGCCAATAAGCTATTCATGCTTAATCCCATCAACAATGTTAGTCATAAATCTACATTGTTTAAAACACTATTCACTTTCACAATCCTTTTAGTTTAGTGCACACCACATTGTCATGCATAAAACCATATACAAATATTCATTAATATGTAAATGTCAATAACAATTAGGGTATTACAAACATTTCGAAATTCTCACAATGTATTTCCACCATCAAACCAACATATGAAGTAACTACCATGATCACTTGTTTAGAACTTGCAATAAGCTTTAATCAAAACCAATTCATGCATTCAAGTTACTTTTTTTAAATAGCTAGTCATGCAACACTAATCATTCACTACTACCAACCATCTATATGCAACAATGACAAGACTTAATCAACCACTAGTTATTACAGTCAATTCTCACTACCTCACTCATCGTTTATATTTTTTTAACTTCTAAAGTGGTTCATTAAATTTCTTTTTAAAACACTTTGTTGTCCTCTTCATGAAAATTTCCCATCTTTTACATCTCAGCATTAATTTCAAACATCTTCATTATACACATTCATCATGAATTATGGTCGTTAAATGTATTATTAATATGTCATATATGAAAACATTGATGGTCAATTGTCACTTTCACTAGTGAGTACTCAGGTTCCTTTATCCTCAACATATCATGAACATAGTTTTACAACATGGTTTATTACATAATACTCTTTAATGCTATTATAAGCATGAACCACATGTTTCATGTAGGAAGTAGGCTACTTCATATATCAATATGTAAATTTTTATACTCATACCTTAGTTGATGTCCACTAGTAGCATACCTCAATTTTATTTTCCTCTTAACAATTCCCAAAGGCGTCAGTGTTGGAACCTTCAACTCTAATACAAATTGTAACATCTGCCACAATACTCCTAGAATTATTACATAAAAAAAAACTTTTACCCAATGACATCTGACACACTATCCATTCACTTACTAGATTAGAACTCATAACACAATTTTCATCTATGATTTGTAATGTGTTTTCATTATTACACATAGTATTTACATTTAACTAACATGGGGTGTTAAATCTTGGAGTCAACCTTAGATTGGTGTCATGCTTATTTGTACAACTCACTATTCATCACATAACTAATAACCTTACCATATATATTTTTTACCCCATCCCTTAGATGTTTATGTGGGCAACACCACGTCCGCTCCAATTCATCTTAGCTTTCTCAAAGAGAGAGTGGAAAGTTGTTTTTTCGACATTTGTGTTGATCACTATCATTGATATAGATCTAATCAGACAGCCCATATCATCGGCAGGACGGTTAGGGTTATACCCCAACCAAACCCTCCCTGCGTTAATCATTTTGACTCTCATTTGCTTCCAGAGCTGCTCCATGTGACACCAAGGGTTATTGTTTGAGTTTTGTTGTTCCAATGCACTCACAAGGTTTCTCATCTGGTTCTCTTACTTCAACACGCACCCGATCTCACTGTTTTTTCGTTCTTATCATGTAAGAAAACTATAGTTATCAACAAAGTTCTATAATCATTTTGAATATTGTTCATTTCTAGTGTTGTACTCATTCCTTCGTTAAATTCAAGTTTTCTTTGGTTGGACAGGTGGATGCGAAGTTTGATTTCTGCCCAATCTTGCACCGGGGTTCATCACAACTCACTATAATAGCCATGTTTATGTGCCTTGAAACCCTAAGGGGATTTATTTCTTAACTTCTTGGTTATCTACTCTATAGTCTCGATGACCATTAGGTAAGAGATTAAAAGAACGTTTCCATTTTTTATTTGGTTATCATTGATATTTCACATCCTCTCTCATAAATAAATGGTATTATTTCTTTCACCACATGGTACAAGAGTCCAAGAGGCACCCAAACTCAGACTCTGGAGAACCCCAACTCTCTTTTTCCTAGACTCACTGCAAAATTTTCTTTCTAATTACTTGCTCCATTTCCTGAGTCTCTTTTGAACCGACTCCTTCTGGCTTGTTTCAATGATCTTTGGAACCATCTGCATATGAATTAGGAATTTTTCACCATTAGATAAGTGGGTTTGGCTTACCCAGGCCAAGTGATTTGGGGCTTACCCCGACCCCCTCACCATTCACTTGCAAGGTACCTTTTTCTCCTGAAATATGTATGAGTATTATTCTCGATTGTAATCTGGTATATAATCACACTAGTTATACTTAACCCCTGAATCACGATAGAAAAGGTCACGACAAACCAAAAACCAATAATTGAAACGATGGTCAATATTGAATGATGATTTTTATCTTTTCAACCTCTATATTTAATTTTCATTATTAAATAAAAAAATTTGGAATCATCATTTAAATAAGAGAAGAGCATAAAATTATGTTAAATATAGAACACCCCCCCCTCCCTATTACGATAATGATATTAACTAAATGCAGAGTGGGTTTTGTTGTTGTTCTTAGAATCTTCCATAGAGCTCTAAGAACAAGCCCACAAAGAAATTTATATCAATGGTCTCAAGTAACGACCATTGATAAATGATTATAACTAGTAGAAGCACCATATACAACTCACAATAACTCATGGTAAGCTGAACAACAAACAAACAAACATTATTCTTTTGGGTTTGTCGAAAAATCTAAAAACTCAAACACCAAAAACATGGCGCTATCCCATCATAAAATAAGGATAAAAACTTGTTTATACAAATTTTGAAAAAAACTAAAATCCAATATTCTTGACAATGCTCCTTCCTCATATTTCATGAGAATAGATGGCAAGCATCCATTCTCATATCTACTGTTGTTTCTAAAGCCACAAAGACAACAACGCGTTACATACAAATAACATGTTTCATGGCTATTTGTACAACAGGCTTGCTAGATTGAAGTTCTCCTTGAGTAATAAAACTCATAAAAAAATATCTATAAACACGATAGGAAAAATCTCCACTTTTGTGAGGACTTGCAACATGAGAATTGAGGGATGAACAACTTGTTTTTCCTTTACCTGTTTCAACCAGAAAATCCCCTCCCTTTTGGGAAATTATCATTGATTCCGAAAGCAATATCCCATTATGCAAGCCAAAAAATCCACAACCCTCGCCCACAACCTCAAATCTGGAGCCCAAACCATAACTTCCTCCGTGTTTTCTCCAAGATTCCATTCAATCTCATGAAATCCAACTGCCTTCTCCCATATGCCCCAGTCTAAGGATAAGCCAACTAACCCTATTTGTACCAAATGAAGGAAAAATGGAAGTTACCATTGATGCAACTGTAACTGGAGACCCAGAAAGAACATGTATCATAACCAACAATCATTTTCATTCCCTTACATCCCTCTTCCAGTTGCTACACCAGGAGCTTAACCAATCTATATTACTTCAATCACATTGGATTGATCTACAACATATAAAAAGGAGTAATCATAATAAAAATAAATCCACAAATACATAAACAATCTTTAAACCCCCTGCTAATAAGAACAAGAACATGCAACCATCCATAGAAACACGTACATATAAAGGAAAAATAGAAAACAGACAACAATCACTTCATATGATCCAAAGCATGAAAATATCTTTCGACAACAAAAATATAGGTGCTAAAATAGGTTTCATGAAAAAAACTGCAAGCTCCTGACATGCTTTAGAATAATCAGCCTCCAACTTGGTTCAACCATATATTTCATCAGGTCGAGGCCTGAGATTAGGTCCAGCAAAACTTTCCCAAAACAAAAGATACCAAAGCTCAATAGATTAGCCCCATTATGATTAAATTTCTTGCTTTGGTTCAGGCTTCTAAGGCATACCTCTTATCCATCTGTGGAGCATAATGTCTCTGATTAAGCCATAAAGAAACCATTAAGAAATAAGTTATCTTTTGATTAGTTTTTGAACATGAACTCTAACTATTAGTTTCATTTTAACTACTAACTATTAATATGATGATCTAAAAATCCTCATTCATATAACATTCTATCTAATGGTGCAAATTGGTACACGGTGGAAACTGGGGGAGTTGTTGTCAAAGGGAAATACCTTATGGTGTAAAAATGGCGGTAGCACAAAAAAATTAATTTGGCTTACTAACGTTTTTCTTGTGTTGGCAGTGAAAACTATCAACACCAAAACAATCAATATGCTCATTGTAAATTGAAGAGCTCAATAGAAAACAAACTATATGGGGCTTTACGTAGGCCAAAAAAATGAACACAGGGTCATCATAAATTCTACATCTCGATGATAAGCCTAAAAGAAAATTCTTTTACGTGGAAGAGAGATGGCATGAACCACTAGAAAAGGAAATAGTGTGTGAGGTTAAAAGCTTATCTCTGATTGAAACCAAACAAAATGAATTATTGTAATTTTGCAAAGAGCCTTTACAGTAACACATATAAATTATATAGCCAAGTCAAAAGAACAAAAGGGTTGTAAATAATTTGATAAAGATTAAAATCAAAACCAAACATCAATCTCACATTAAAAGAAAATAACTCAAATTTTATTTTCCTTAAAAAATTCTGAACAATTTTCATAACAATCAACAATTGATCATTTTGATGGAGTTTCCCAAAAGCTTCCAGAGCTTGAATCTTCTCTTCACATCATATGTATCATTGAAGCTCTGATACAACGATAATAATCACTCAAGTGTCCTCACTCAATTCTCTTGCAATAGAAAGAGGAGAGAAACAAGCTTTAAATTAGCTTCTGCCCTAATAAGTTATGGATCCATTAATTCATTTGCAAGTGTCCATTTATATTTAATACATTTCTAACGGTACTCCTAACTAATTTCCTAATTTAAAAATTCCAAAAACTAACACTTTTCAAGATATCATAATTATTATAACTAATAGATATCTATAACTCTAAATAATTAATTAAATATTACAAGAAAAAAAGCAATTAATGTACCTTACATCATATATCTAACCATTATTATATATATATATATATATATATATATATATATATATATAATTATAATTATAATTATAATTTAAAGTAATTTTAAATTATATTAAGAAACAAAAATAATAATATCTTATATGGTGACTAATTAGATTAATTTTTTTTTTTTTTTCAAAATAAATATGCATATAATCATAATAAAATATATAATTGTTTATATTCTATAATATTTTAACCAATTTAAAGTAATTTTTAAATTATATTAAGAAACAAAAATAATAATATCTTATACGGTGACTAATTAGATTAAAATTATTTACTCTTTTTTTCAAAATAACTATTCATATAATCATAATAAAATATAAAATTGTTTATATTTTATACTATTTTAACCAATGGCTACATTTTCCTAATTATTTCTGACCGTTGGTTTCCATGATACGATACTCTTCTCTCACCTGTCTACCAGCAACACTTGTGATGCATGACCCTGCCCACTATTACCTGCAACATTTACATAATTTTGACAAGAAGACTAAATATCGAAATAGGAGAGGTAGTTATGTGTGTAACTTGTCTGATTCGTTTGCTTCTTCAGTTTATTGGTTTCTCCAAGAGTTGAAAATGATTTTTTTATCTTTCCAAGAAAAATCTGAGGAGGTCGTGTGTTCCACCGATGAATACTGAAATAACAGAGATTAGTATGCATGCTTTGCAGCTACTCCCATTCTTCTTCTTGTTGGGTGTCTTGGTTTTCCATGAACCGAACAACGATAATCTTATATTTCCAAGGCAGTTTTTAAAAGGTCGTTTGTTCTAGCCCTCAATACTGAAGTAGCAGAGATAAATATGTGCGCTTCTTAACTTCTCCCATTCTTCTGCTTCTTTGGTTTCTTGCTTTCTACATGCGATGAACAACGCTTATTTTATCTTTTCAAGGGAGTTTTGAGAAGTTAATGTGTTCTAGCCCAACTACGATATTTATGGTCAATGATTTATTTTCTCTAAGGTCCCGTAGTCTCACGGGAATGGTGGAATAGAGTCCTCTGTGCTTTCCATTTTTGTGATGGCATGGGCCACTTCTCATTTAATTCCTCTCTTTATTGTATCTAAGCTAGTCCTCGTCAGTTTTCTATGGTTCAAACTTTCCCATGGTAAAACAAAAATTCAAAAATTCTATAAAAAATCTAATTAAGAATCAGTGTTTCAAAAATTTATTTTCACTCGCCTATATGTTCTACAGAAATCAATGTGGAGGCTTCTTTGACCTAAAGACTTATTAGACTGGATAGCAGGGCCACTCCAGATACGTTCATAACTTAAAACCCTTTACTTAATGGGAGTCGTTTTACAAGCCACCCACTGAATATAAAAAATTTCGAGCATCATTATTGTTAATTTAAAGTTTCCAGTACTAAAAGCGTAAATTTGAATGACTCAATAAGAGCACATCACACAATGGATTATATCGCTATTGATATTATTGCTACACCCTTCATCCTTCTCAACAAAGCATGTTTTCTATTTAACTATTTTGTGTATTCTGTCAAGCTTAACATCTTCTTTAAGAAAAGCACACACTATATTCGCTATGAAGGAAAATCTTCATATCTCTCCACAATATCTGCAACAACAAGAAACCCGCAACGACCATGTTTTCCTCTTCTATATCCTTCAGGACACTCTTGATAACGGTCTTGCACATATCTTGTTATGAATGACGAGAAATGAAATCTTTCTGAAAATCATGAAAGATGGGTTCTCGTTTGCTTTTTTTTTTCAGTAGAAAAAACAACTAGTTTATATTGAGTACCCGCACATTAGTCAAAATGTTTTTCCCAAAATACATCAGAGTTCATTACCATTCCCTTTACAAAAAAAACTTTCAAGAAGTCAGAGTTTCAAAGTTATTCGAAAGAAGTGGCAAAGATATACTAAGCTTATTACTGAAAAGTAAAATTGTATCAGTCTAAAAGACAGTGGAAACATAAAATCCAGTCTGAGTCATCTTCCTTGACTATGCTAGTTCCATTCTCGTCGAAATGGTCGTCCAAAGAGGAAGACACTCGATCTTTCTATGGTTGTTCCATTCTCGTTTTCTATTTTGTGTGGCTTCCATGGCGTACTTGATTCTACTCTACGTGATACAGTGCGCCTAAGCATCCAGCCTGGGAAACAAAATTCATACTAGTGAGTATGTATCTTGATTTTAATGGAGATAATTAGGGTTTTAGGGATAGATTACCAATATTTCTAAAGAAATGTCAATCTGGCAAGCAGTTCTGTTGTTGCACAACGCAAATGGATGGGAACAAATCATTGTTTAACTTAGTCATGCGAAAACAAAAACCAAAACATTGATTATATCAAAGTCTCAAGGAAATAAATATATATTTATTATATTATTGTAGTGGGCTTTCTTCGTCGCAACATGGAAAAATAAAAATTTCACACAACAATATGGATCTTTAATTATAGTTTTAATTTTATGATTATCTTTGTAACATCTCCGAATTCGAAATTTTTTTTTGTAATTATAGTGATATTTCTAACTTATCATTACGATTAGATTATCATTCGTGGCATCCCGACGTATTTTTGTAACTCACTATTTAATGTATTGGTTATTAATTTATCATTACGATTAGATTATCATTCGTGGCATCTCGACGTATTTCTGTCACTCACTATTTACTGTACTACATTATGTACTAGTTACTCAATTACTAGTTCTATCAATATTTCACACTGCCACATGAAGTGACTTTCATTTACCCTCTCACGACAAATAATGGTATTTCTATACCATTCCCACATATATATTTAAATACATCTAATTATATTTATTAAACCCATATAGGTTTGTACTCACCCTCATAGGCGGTATCATCACTTATTTGACATTTACAATCATTAGAGACTTTTGTATTCACCTTACTTTTATCTATAATAGTACCAGGGAAAATTTTAACGATGGAAATTTATTTTAAAGTTTAGAAATCTTGGCAAATCTCACTAATATATAATATGCAATTTGTAAAATGTTTGGCAATATTTTTGTAAAAGTATTCAAATTTCTAATAAGTTTATATAGTCTCTATATAAAATTTTGGCAATTTTTAAGCTAACAATTTTATACTATAAAATTTGGGTGAATAATTTTTAGAAAAAATGGAAATTAACGAATCTTCCTTTTAGAAAAAGCATGGAAAATTAGCTCACTTGCGAATATTATCCCTTAAAATTTTCCGTGAATAGTAATAATCCCTAGGAATCTGCTCTTAACTATTATGCCCTTACATATATCAATCCCGTCATATATATATATATACGTGGTTAATGAGCTTAGTACACTAAAAAATTATATATGACATAGTTATTCGTACTCCATATTAAAATTTGTTATGAAAACCTTTATTTATTTTAAACCCCACTAAATTCTTCATGTTGACCTTTACCATGTTATAATTGGATATATATCATTAATTTAAATCCTTATAACCATTTTAATACTATGAACTTTAGTGGCACATTACCCAAACCATTTTAACCCTATCTTATACGCCATTGGGTTTTAAGTTTCAATGACATGGTACTTGATACATATGTTCATTTAAATCTGCTGTCAAAGTTTATTTAAGATTGATACTTCGTAGATTTCACCACCGTCCAACTTCAATCTGAAATGAAAATTTCGTATTTGATTATGTCAAATCCGGGATTTCGGTTTTCTCATGATTTTTTTTACCATTAAACCCTTTGTACAACATCACATGGCCTCCCTTGCCTCGTTTCCAACACGTCAATATGAGGGATAGCTATGATCCATCGATGCATGGATGATCTAGATTAAATGGTCTACTTAGGGTTTTACTTTATATAAATGATTCTAGTTTTTTTTTTATGGACTTCTTTGTTGTTCAGCGACGAGCACATCGCAATTTTCTCTGTTATGCATCTCTATTTGGAATGGAAATTTTTCATTTTGCAAGACATAGAATCGATTAGCAATACGCACGCAGAGGATACTTTTAGTCCATTTACAGGTACAATATTCTTAATGGTGCGACTCCTATTGTTTTTCATTTATTTGTTTAATTGTTTTAGGTTATCATCTCAAGGAATTTATTTTATGCTCAAGAACAGAGAAGTTGGATGAATTCTTCTATACTCCACGTCGTTATGGATCTCAACACCCGTGTCTACCTAATTTGACTCACCCACACCGTTGTGGCATCGTCTCGTAAATTTTTATGCAGTCTTATAGAACTTTGGTTTTGAAATTCTATTTATTCTCTATGTTTGAGGTATTAAATGAAATGGCTGGTCTCAAATTTCTATCCTTTACATTTTAGTTATTACAAGAATCTTATTTGTTCCCATCTTCGTTGTTATTCTGTTAACTTTTCCAATATATAGATTTTGGAATTCTTGTTATCTGTATACTAGAGGGAATCCGACATTATCCTCTGAGTTCCTATTGGAATGGGAATGTCTAACTGTTAGTGTTATTGTATTGGTATCTTGACTCCAATGTTGGTTGTAGTTCTATTTGTTATAACGCTAGTCTATGTCATTTTTCTTCTTACAGGGCCTTTCCTTTTTGAAATTACATAGAGGAGGTGAAGTAGCCTCCTACTCCGCCTCATTACGTTGTTCTCTTTCAAGAGCTCGTACAAAATGCGTGTAATAATAATTCTGAGTTTTCCTTCAAATCACAGATTTGTAGTTTTTTTTTATTAATATAAATTCTGAAATCTATAGTGTCAGTTTATTTCCAAAACACTTCAAAATCGTTTTCCATTTCCTTGACTCAAGAAGGACCATTTCTTATTTATACTTTTTTTGTGGCTTTTAAATTTATACCCCATAGAATTTTAACATTGTTACAATTTGGTTTCATTACCCCTGTTCTCACGTTCAGGTGGTATTGAATTAGGACAAGGGTTTTCTTTTCATTCATTGTTCCTTGTAATTCATAATATTTCTTCCATTTTATGTGAGGACTTTAAATTAATAACTATTTTCTATATCATATCTAATAATAAATTGTTTCTACTTTATTTTGTACATGTTTTTGAGATATGAATGTCAGAAATGTTCTTCAATCTGTACATGCATGATTTCTTTGTCTTTTTATAAATACCTGTATACTGTGCGAAAAACTTGACATTGACTGTTTTCTTCTGTGTGACCACGGGTCTACTTTATACTCAACTTTAAGGTAAAATTTCCTCTTTATTTACCACTATCATTTTACTACCCTCTTTCCCAGAACTAATTTTCGTTTTCTAGTCTTTGCAAGTACTATATGTATAAAATTTCTTTTCTTAGATTCACATGCATCGAGTGCTTTGAAATCTGCTGATACTACCGAACTATGTTTACACTGGTTGGTTTGGATACCAAGTCAAATCTCTCATATGCAACTTCGCATAAGTTTGCCGAGATAAATATTCTAGGATTCCTTTTAAGGGACGGAGTGCCCTTTGTGCAACTTTTAGTTTTAGAATCTCTTGTATAATATTGTATAAATAAATTGAAAACATCTACAAAGATGTACAATATGGACTATTCTTTTCTAACTCTTTGGATATGAACTATATTAATCCTTTTTTTTTTATCTCAGTTAATCATTGCCTCCAGATTTCATGTCTCATGGCATGTAAACCAAAAGTAAATTATTTCTCTGTTTCAAAATCAACAGTCAATGAAAATGTTTCGAATTTGACCTACAGGGTACAACCCTTACTCTACTGTTCTGTATATATTTATTTGGTTGTGTATTCTAAAGTTCTTTCCTTCCAATCAGCATATTATTGAAATTTCAACAGAATATTCTCTTTCCAAATATACTTTCAATTTCAGCTTTTAGCATAAGAATAAAATTCAGATATATGAATGTATATAGTCTCTGTATATTAAGTCCGGTTTTGATTTATCTTTCTCTAAATATTACAGAAATATTTAACTATATAGTACAACATATATTTCACTATACATTATCTACATTTATCATTCATGTATATTAATTTCTGTTTATAATTTATTTCATAGTAACTTTAAAGTTTGATAACTGAATACTAGAATAATTAAATTAAGGAAATGGTAGTTCCCTGTGAGGTGCCTAACCTCAGATCTAAACCAAATACTGGGTTTTAGACATTCTGAGAGTTGGTCCTCTACATAGTATGTCTGTACAACAATACATAATAAGCTATTTTCCTATAGTTAATTTTGTTCAACGTACAAACCACCAAAATAACTTTCTAGCTCATATAATTTCAACAGCATATACACATATCCGGACCCAGAAATTCATATAGATCTAACTAATTTACCTTTTCAGTAATTCATAACAGAATTAAATTATAATTCAAAAACAAATCAAATTAATTGTGCATACCACTTAAGGTAGACTAGTTTCCTCCCAATCTTAGAGCTCTTTATCCACAGCTCACCCTCGAGAAGAGATCATTTCCTTCAGTGATAGATAACCCTCTATCTATCTTGAATCAACTTATTTAACTTTCTTTCCGGAGCCTGTTTCCTTTAACTGCGTCTAGTTAATTCAGAATGTTGTTTTCCTGTGTGCTTAGGCTTTCCCTTTGTTTCTTCAACAAAGGTACTTTTAAAGATAGCTTTTCTTCTTTCTACCTTCATTCCACCTCTTCCCAGTAATTTCCTTTTTACTAGGGAACATTTTTAGGCTTTTTTATATCTGATATAATTTTAGTATTTAATTTATTTCTTCCAAGGATTTTTGGATGACTGGGAAAGTCTTACAACCTTATCCATCCTCATGGATTTGGTTTCCAGATCTCTAGTCATAATGTAGTCTTTGCAGATAAATTTCCATTTTATTTTATTAACTTAATATAATAAAATAAATCCACCCAATTGTTTTTCCATTGGAGTCCACTGTACCCTTTTTTACTTGCTCAAATGTCTAATAAAAACATAGAAAACTGGGGATATTTGTAACACCCCTAGTTTTATGTTTTTCAAGTTAGACATTAGAACTTAAATCCAAAGGGGAGTGGACCCAAATGGATAATGATGGTGTGGATTTAATTAATTATTTAATTATGAAAAATAAATAAACTATTTCTGTGCATATTGACCAAATGAGATTTTTGAGATCACTTGCCAAATCCATGAGGTATGGAAAGAGGCTATGACTTTCCCCAAAAATATTTTAAAAATCCTTGAAAGAATTTATTTCTAATTTAGATTTTTGAGGAAAAATCTAGATGTCCCCAATGATGTGGAGAGTATTTGGGAAGAGGTAAAAAGCTAGAAAAGAAAAAAGCAGCTTTAAAGTCCCTAAAAAGGGAAGCCTAGGCAAACAAGAATAAAAGAATCCTGTAATTCTGGACGTAGAATTAGAAACAAGCTTTAGGGAGCATAAGCTTAAATAAGCTACTCCAGAATAGATTGGGGTTGGTCTGTTCTGGGAGAGGATCTCAGCTCGGGGGTGAGTTCTGTGGATAAAAGAACTCTAAGGTTGGGAGGGCTGGTCATCACCGAAGTGGTATGCACACAAATTTGCTGAATAATTAAATTAGATGTTGTTAGAAAGTAGTGAAATTTTTTGTAGTGGTTATGTTGAGTTTAGTTGTTGTGTTATGAAATTCCTTACTTTTAACAGAATTGAATAGAAGAAATAATTCTTCTAAGCTTCTGTATTGTAGTAGGAATGAATACTAGGGAACACTATCAACCAGAATCTCTAAACCATTAGATGGTTTAAATCTGGGGATAGTATAAATGATTCCCTAGAATAGCTAGTGTAACTTTAATCTGCTTCTGTAATAAATAGTACCTGAACAGAAAAAAAATAAACTAGTTCCTGTAGTAACCCTTGGAAACTGTAATAAGTTTATACTTTAGATATGTACATGCATGTATACAGGAATGTTGTGCAGACTTAAGAGAAGAGTTGGTGTAATTAGAATGTAAGTTAAACTTGACGAGTTTATTGTTTTATTGAATGACCATAACAATACTAAACTTTCTCTACTGTATCGTGAAGGAGTCAAAACTGCGCTCATACTAAAATTAGCAGGAAAGTTAAATTTCCCAAAACTGATGCTAGGAGAAGTAAAATACTTTGAGTAAATAAAGTGGATTGTTATTTCCTCTGAAGAAAATTTCCCACTACTGCTATGTAAAAATTATTAAACCAGAATGAGATTTAAAAGAATACTTCTGCCCTTTAATGTATGATCATGTTAAAATATACAATAACAACACTATTCATGTGAAATGATTATGTGGGAGTATTACTACTGTAAAGTAGAGACTTATATTATTCATTGGAAAATATGGAAAATTTTGTTCCAATAAGAAATGTATATAAAATTTTACCAGAGAAATACAGTAAAGGAGGAAACATAGAGGCAACATAAATTTTTTTATAATAGGGGATAACCAAGATGATGCTATTCTGCTCCATGTATGTATGTATAAAAATAAATAAATAATAATAATAATAATAATAATAATAAATAAATAAATAAAATTTAAAAAAATAAAAGTAAAAATAAAAATAAAAATTATATATATATATATCCTGGAAAACATTCTCTATTTTGTATTACAAAGAACATAATATAGGTACTATGAAAGAAATTATTTAAACTCCTGAGAGAAAAAGGGAGACAGAGTTAAAACAGAAGGCTGGGATAAAACTACGATCTCAAAACAAGCACTATTAGTCTTCTTATTTGTTTTCGAACTGATAAAAATGAAATAAATAATCAAATTCGATACACTGGAAACCACAATATTTAATTAAAAACAGTATAGGGTCAAAAGTTTATGAATATGCCAGTACAAGTAAACTCCATTATCCCACACATAGAACAAGTATATACAAACTGCGAAGCTCTAGATAAAAGGCGGGAAGAGAAAAATTAATACAGTGACCCAATACCAATTAGGACTACTGGTTAAATTTGAGAATACTCCAGAGTCTATATATGTCAAAAATAAGTTGTGTAAACGTCCAGGATATTACACACTAAGAAATTATAAATTACACAGTGCCATAGTTCTTTTAAAAATAAAAAGGGGGCGATTTATAAGAATAAATCGAATTCGACTGTCGAGTAAGACAAACTACTCCATAAACTGAAGATTTTCTTCCAGCCATGAGAATGACAAGGTTCTGGATGATAACAGATTACCAACCTGAGAGAAAATTAATAATAACGTTAAGGGACGAATCTGGTAGCGTTGATTGAAATATCAAGATGGAGAACATGGAGAGCGCTCAGTGATGAGAATACCTACAAAAACGCAAACTAGAGGGTAAACCCCCAATCATCGAATAAGAATAGTACAGTAACCATTGAACTGGGTTTGAATTGGATTAAATGAGAGTTTGTGAAATCTGAATACCTTGAACGAAGGGCATAAACCCTCGGCGTGAATATGTTTCCCTGCGAAACGTAAGCCAAAGGGGTGAGTAATAAAACTCATTGACCAATCACAAATTAATCTCAGCGTAAAAGAATAACAAAGTAACTAATAGTGATTTATGTGTGTCTGTAAGAAGGAGAACTCACGAGAGGTTCGGATAGCTTCAACGCTCTAAGACGTGATAACCATGAATAAAATGCAACTCTATATGTACAGGCATCAAACCAATAAGATTGTCATACGACTGAGCACATCTAAGTTCAGCGAAAGGAGGCATAATACATTCATCAATGAAAAATATATGTACAACAATAAACTTCATACATAAGTCAAAGTGGTAAGCAGACCAATACCTGAGAGGTTCAGTATAATTTCCATCTCTATTCGTGCTACACAGGAAGAAAAACGAAAATAGAGAGGTTCGATGGCGAAACCCTTGGAAACAAAGAGGTGCGAGGACGGAACCATCGTGTCCATAAAGGTTCGAAGGGGGGAAACCTTCGTAAGTTCCAGAGCCGAGATGAAACGAAACAAAATGAAGCTCAGTAAAGAAAATCTGTGAAATAAATAGCAACGTTTATGCCCAAACCCTAACCGATCCTTACCATCCAAATGGTAAGATCTGGAGGGGGCGTACTCCAAGTACAATAAAACAACGATAAGTTTTAACGTCGATCTAAGAATATGTTCATCTCAACGATCCATAAAATTTAATGGGCGACGATGCCAAAGTACCAGAATGCCCTCGAAAACCACATAATAAATAAAATAATGTGAAATGAACTGGAGTGTAAATCCCGACAAAGAATGAGACTGACCAAAATTTATTAAGACTCTGGCGTGGTACTACGGAAATTAAAGGGAATTGACGCATAGAGATCTCAATTTAAAATACGTACACACAAAAAAATCCTGGTGTGAGGTAGATACATTAAGTTGGAACCCGTGCAACCATAAGGCCATATGTAAGTTAGACTTCGTATACAATCAATATGTTAAATGTATACACATATAGGTATCAACGTGTTATAAGAGTGCGACTATGAAATCGTGATTGAATCACATTTGAAAGTTAAACCATATGGTAATAGAATCACATATATGCAATGAGGTTAATGGATTCGATAGTTATATCTAATAGAGGAAAATTAAACCATTGGAGTTAGAGACTCCTCAAATATCTAATGGATATATTAAGTTCATGTATAGAAAGGTTGAGCAAGGTATTAACAAAGTAGAGTGCAAATAGAAAACCATTTAATTAAATACCTTGAGATAGGCCTTGTTATATTAATAAAGGTGTTAATGGGGTATAAATGTATAGTCAAGAAGATATTCTTAATGATAATTGTAAAACAATATCAATTCCAGATTTACTTCAAAATAGGAAAGAATAGAATAATATAACTTGAAATGGTTGAACATGTTGGGGTTACAGATGTATACCTATTGAACATTTAATACATTAGGAAGATAGTATTGATTGAAAAAAAAAAATTCGGAATGTGGAGGTGTTACAAAATTACATATTCCCCCTTGTAAAAAAAAAAACACCGTCTTCGGTGTTGTAAAGAATAAAAATAAAAATCATTGTTCAAACAGTGATGGGTACTTTTCCATCATATCTTCCTCTCACTCCCAAGTAGCCTCCTTGATTGAAAAGTGCTTCCAATGCACTTTCACCCTAACCATTGTTCTATTCTGGAGCTCAATTTCTTCCTGTGCCAAGATTTGAAGTGGCTCTGGAAGTAATTCCCCTTCTGGTTCCACCTGTATCACATTCCAATAAATAACATGAGTAGGATCATGCACATACTTTTTTAATAATGAAACATGAAATACATCATGAACCTTAATGTGACTAGGTAAAGCCAACTTATATGCAATTGGTCCAACCCTTTCCAGTACATCAAAAGGTCCACAGTAACGTGGATCTAGTTTTTCACAACTTCTAGTGTGGAAAGTACTCTTTTTAGGCTTAATCCTTAGGTAAACGTGATCACCCACACTGAATACTCTATGAATTCTCTTTTTTTCTGCATAATTTTTCTGCCTGTCTTGTGCTGTTTTAATACTTTGCTGAATTTTCTTTACAATTCTTTCCATTTCCTGCAAAACATCTAGTCCAAGTATTAACTTATCCTCTTTTTGACTCCAACTTAGAGGTGTATGGCACTTTATACCATAAAGTGCTTCAAAAGGGCTCATCTTTATTGGTAGCTATTGTTGTAGGAAAATTTTGCTAAGTGTAGAAAGTCATTCCACTTTTTTGGTCTATCCATAACATACATCCTTAACATGTCCTCTAAAATCTGGTTTGTTCTTTCAGTTTGGTCATCAGTTTGGGGATGGTAAGCAGTACTAAAATTTAATTTGGTACCCATGCCCCCAAAAAAATTCCTCCAAAAAACTGCAGTAAAATTTGCAACTCTATCTAATATGATCATCTTAGGAATACCATGGAATTTTATAATCTCTTTCATAAATACATTAGCTACTTGAGTTGTGCCAAAATTAGATTGTACAGGTATAAAGTGAACAAATTTAGTCAAATTATCCACTACTACCATAATAGAGTCGTGTTGATATTTAGTCCTTGGTAAACCAGTAATAAAATCCATGGAATATTCTCTCATTTCCACTCTAAAATGGGTAAGGGATTCAACAATCTAGCTGTGTACTGATGTTCTACCTTCACTTGTTGACATTCTATATATTTGGCCAAGTAATTTTCCACATCCTTTTTCATACCATGCCAGAACAGGTTCTTTCTTAAGGCGGAAATTAATTTATGTATCCTAGATGTCCAACATAGGGTCTGTTATGGTAGTCATCCAGAATCTCTCTCTTTAAGTAATCCACATTAGGAATGTATAAATTGTCCTTATAACAAATCAATCCCCTCTCATTTTGTTTATACTCTTTCATCTTCTTATTTAGAATTTGTGTCTGAAGTTTTTCATAGTTTTGGTCTTGTCTCACCACTTCTTGTATCAGTCCTTCAATGTGAAAGTTGGCACTACTTCCAACATTACTCACACTTTGCCAAGAATTTATGCTTAATGCATCTGCAACCTTTTTTTCCTTCCCCTTAATATTTTTGATCTCCATGTCAAACTCAGTAAGGAAGGACAACCATCTAGCTTGCCTAGTGTCAAATCAGGTTATGTGAAGAAATACTTTAAACTAATGTGAACTGTCATCAATATAAATTTTTTTCATAAAAGGTAATGTCTCCACATCTTCATGGCATGCATTATAGTAGCCAGTTATAAATCATAAACACTATAATTATGTTCATGTTTCTTGATTTTTCTTGATTCATAAGCTATAACAGAGTTTTCTTGTAGTAGCACTCCTCCTAGCCCTTCTCCACAAGCATATGTGCATACTACAAATTCCTTATCTGTATCAGTAATATTTAAAATAGGTGTTGTTGTAAATTTCAGTTTTAGTTGGTCAAAGCTCTTTTGACATTTCTAAGTCCATGTAAACTTCACTCATTTTCTCTGTAGAGATGTACTAGGGTAGGCTAAGGCTGAAAATCTCTCTACAAATATCCTATAAAATCTTGCAATTCCCATGAACGATATCACATAAGACACATCACTAGGTACATGCCACTCTCTTATCGCTTGTATCTTTTCTGGGTCTACTGCTAATCCCTTCTCTGAAATTATATGACCCAAGTATTGAATTTTATCTTTGAAAAATTCACATTTGCTAAACTTAGCATATAACTTGTTTTCTTTGAGTGTTTGTAAAACAATTATAAGGTGTTCTTTATGCTCATCTTCATTCTTAGAATAAATCAGAATGTCATCAATAAATACTAGTACAAATTTTTCCAAGTACTTATTCAAGACATTGTTCATTAAGCACATAAAAGTAGCAAGTGAATTAGTTAACCCAAAAAGGTAGGACCTCAAACTCATAGTGTTCATATCTGGTTCTAAATGTAGTTTTACTTATGTCTTCATCTTTAATCCTCAGTTGATGGTAGCCTGTCCTTAGATCAATTTTTGAAAAGACTATTTCTCCTCTAACTTGGTCAAAGAGATCATCTATCCTAGGTAAAGGATATTTTTTCTTAATTGTCAGTCTATTCAATTGACGATACTCTATACACATCCTGAAAGTACCATCTTTATTTTTCACAAATAGTACAAGTGTTCCCCATGGGGATACACTTGGTCTAATGTAACCTCTATCTAGAAACTCTTGTAGTTGAATTTTCAACTTAATCATCTCCGGGGTACTCATTCTATATGGGGCTCTAGAAACTGGTGTTACTCTCGGCACCAAGTCAATTGAGAAATCAATTTCTCTCTTAGGGGACAGATGAGGAATTTCATCTCGAAACACATCCTTAAACTATTTGATAACTGGTAGTTTTTCTAAAGGATCATCTTCAAGTTGTTGTCCCAGTTCTTCTACATGCACAAAAAAAACCTAGCAACCTTTTCTTGCAATTCTTTTTAGTTGAACTGCTGAAATTTGTCTCATAGATATGGGTTTGGGTTTGCCTTTCACTATCAAAGGTCTTCCCTCCCCATTTACGCAATGTATTGTTTGGTCTGAGAAGTTTAACATGGCTTTCTGTTTTTCTAACTAGGCCATTCCTACCAATACATCATAGGACCCTAAAGGTAGAATATTCAGATTTAGTTCAGTTTGGTATCCATTTAGATGGCTGTCTGAGGTAATTTATGAGTCATGTTCATTTTTGTACCAGTGGCTAACTGAAATAACCATGACTACTGAATTTTTTCTGAATTTAAGTTGCATTTTTCTACCATTTCAGGACTTATATAACTTAAATATGAACTTGGATCTATTAAAAAAAAAAAGGTTGTTCAACGATCATACCTTCTACTTCGACCATAGTAGATTGGTGTCATGGAAAATTTTAGGGGCTAATATTCGCAGGTGGGCTAATTTTCCTTGTTTTTTCCAAAAAATTATTTGCCAATTTTCATTTTTTATAAAAATGATTCGCCCAAATTTTAAAATATAAAATTATTTTATGTTAAAAATCGCCTACTTTATATAGATAATATATATAAAATAATTATAAATTTGAATAATTTGATAAATAAATCAATAAACATTTTATAGTTTACATATTAGGAACTAGTGAGATTCGCCAATTTTTTAAACTTCAAGATAATTTTCTATCCTTAAAATATTCCATGATTGGTGTTATGCTTGACGATATTCTAGGGAAGCACTGATTTTGGGGATGTTTCTTGCCATGTCATTGAAAGTAGTTTCTTCTCTCAGAATTTGTATGCTCTGAACGTTTGTATGTGGATAGTCTCTCAATAAATGAGGTTCTCCACAACCCCAACACTTTAGAGGTTACCTCATTTTAAAAGTTTATTCTCTTTTATTAGTTCCGTTAATCTGTTTGGACCCTCTTTGTGATTGAGTTGGTTGATTTTATCTAGTTTTGGTGAAATTATTTCTTTGGTTATTTCTCCCAAATTTCTTTAAGTACGCTTGTTTTTTTCTTTTCTGGCTGGAGTCACCCTTCTCTTTGTTCTGCCAATTCTTTTCTTGTTCATTTTTTCCTTTGAACTATTGATCACACAGTGTTTATTTGCACACCACTTCATCCATGGTCTTGGGATTATCAAACTCTATCTTATCCTTCTATATAGTAGGTAGACAATTTAAGAAACGTTGTACATTTTCCTTCTGCTCCCTTATATAAGGTACATAGCGAAGTAGGTTGGTGAATTTGGTTGCAAATTCATCAATAGTAAGCTGACCCAACCTAAGTTCATGAAGCTCTTTTCCTTTATCATCATAATAATTTTCATTCAAGTATCTATGTTTGAATTTTATTTGGAAATCCTCCCAAGTGACATTTTTCTCATCTATGACATGAACCATCTTGGTTTCCTCCCACCATAAGGTAGCCTTCCCTTGCAACTTATAGATAACCAGCCTGGATCTCATGTTACTTTCATATTCGTAAACCTGAAATTTCTTTATCATGCTTAGAAGCCAAGCTTCAACATCTTCCTCCTCTCCATCATAGGAGGGAGGCTTGATTTTCCGGAATTCACCTTGTAATTCCTTATTCCTCCTAGACTGTTGTCTAGAGGCATCATCTTCCTGAGAATCTTATGAATGATTTACAGCTCCCTTTCTCTTTTTCCCAGAACCTTCACCTTCGTGACTATTCCGGGAGGTCAATTCTCTTATTAATCTGTTCTGCTCTTCACTGGCTAAAGATATCCTTTCATTGTGGTTTTTCAGCTGCATCATTTTTCTTTGCATTCGATGCAGCATAGCCATCAATGGAGCATTTGGATCTGTTGGATTCTCTTCCCCACCTAGATCCACATACAAATCATCCCCTTCACTCATGGTTCGCAGCTGTATGTTTCAGCACTGTTTCTCTGTACATAACAGTTGAACATTAGTGAAAATGAAATTTAACCAAAAATTGAAACTAATAGAAATTCTCTGGCGTGAGCACACATTATTGCCCAATGTTTTAACATGGGCTTTGATACCATTTGTAACATCTCCCAATTCGATTTTTTTTCTACTTATAGTGGTATTTGTAACTTATAATTATAGTTCTATTATCATTCTTCGCATCCTGATGTATTTCTATCACTCACTATTTATTGTACTACATTATGTATTGGTTACTCAATTACCGGTTCTAACAATATTTCACACTGCCACATGAAGTGACTTTAATTTACCCTCTCAAAACAAATAATAGTATTTATATACACTTCCCAAATATATATTTAAATACATCTAATTATATTTATTAAACCCATATAGGTTTGTACTCACCCCCATAGGCGGTATCATCCCTTATTTGACATTTACAATCGTTAGAGACTTTTGCATTCACCCTACTTTTATTTACAATAGCATTAATCCCTAGGAATATTCTCTTAACTATTATTCCCTTACATATATCAATCCTGTCATATATATATAGGCATACGTGGTTAGTGAGCTTAATACACTAAAAAATTATATATGACATACTTATCCTTACTCCATATTAAAATTCATTATGAAAACCTTTATTTATTTTCAAACCCACTGAATTTTCATGTCAACCTTTAACATGTTATAGTTGGATATATATCATTAATTTAAATCCATATAACCATTTTAATACTATGAACTTTAGTGGCACAATAACCAAACCATTTTAACCTTATTTTATACTCCATTGGGTTTTATGTTTCGATGACCTGGTACTTGATACGTATGTTCATTTAAATCTATTGTCAGGGTTTATTTGAGATTGGTACTTCAGATATTTCACCACCATCCAACTTCAATCTGAAATGACAATTCCGTATTTGATTATGTCAAATCCAGGATTTTGGTTTTCTCATGATTTTTCTTACCATTAAACCCTTTGTACATCATCGTATGTCCTCCCTTGCCTCGTTTCCAACATGTCAATCCGAGGGATAGCTATGATCCATCGACGTGTGGATGATCTAGATTAAATGGTCTACTTGGGGTTTTAATTTGTATAAATGATTCTGGTTTTTCTTTATGGACTTCTTTATTGTTCTATGACCAGAACATCGCAATTTTCTCTATGATGCATCTCTATTCAGAATGGAAATTTTTCTTTTTGCGAGACAGAGAATCAATTAACAATAAACACGGAGAGAATAATTTCATTCCATTTACAGGTAACATATCCCACCGTTTTTTGAGATACAGTATTCTTAACAGTGCGACTTCTGTTGCTTTTAATTTATTTGTTTAACAGTTTCAAGTTATCATCTCAAAGAGTTTCTTTTATGCTTAGGAATAGACAAGTTGGATGAACACTTCTATATTCCACGTCGTTATGGATCTCAACACCTGTGTCTCCATACTCACCCACATCATGGCAGTGTCGTCTGGTAACTTTTTATGTAGGCTTATAGAACTTTGGCTTTGAAATTCTATTTCTTCTCTGTGTTTGAGGTATTAAACGAAACAGTTGGTATCAACTTTCTATCCTTTCCATTTTAGTTATTACAAGAATCTTATTTGTTCCCACCTGCATTGTTATTCCATTAACGTTTCCAATATACATATTTTGGAACTCTTGTTATCTGTATACTAGAGGGAAGCCGACATTATCCTCCGAGTTCCTACTGGAATGGGAATGTCTGGCTATTAGAGTTATCATTTTGGTATCTTCAATTCATTTTTGGTTGTAATTTTATTTGTTATAACACTAGTTTATGTCATTTTTTTCTTCTAACAGGGGTTTTCCTTTTTGAAATTACAGAGAGGAGGTGAAGCAACCTCCTACTCCTCCTCACTACGTTTTTCTCTTTGAAGAGCTCTCACAAAATGCAGGTAAGAATAATTCTGCGCTTTCCTTCAAATCACAGATTTGTAGTTTGTCATGGATTCATATAAATTCTGAAATCTACAATGTCAGTTTATTTTCCATTTCGTTGACTCAAGAAGGACCATTTCTTATCTAGCCTTTTTGTGTGGCTTTTAAATTTATACCCCACATACTTTTAACATTTTCACAATTTAGTTTCATTACCCCTGTTCTCACATTTAGGTGGCTTTGACTTAGCACAAGGGTTTTATTTTCATTCATTGTTCCTCATAATTCATAATATTTCCTCCATTTTCTGTGAGGAATTTAAATTAGTAATTAATTTCTATATCATATCTAATAATAAATTGTTTCTACCTTCTTTTGTACATGTTTTTGAGATATTCATGCCATAACTATTCTTTAATCTGTACATGCATGATTTCTTTGTCTTTTTCTAAATACCTGTATACTGTGCAAAAAACTTGACATTGATTGTTTTCTTCTATGTGACCAAAAGTGTACTTTATACTCAAATTTAAGGTAAAATTTCCTCTTTAATTCCCTTGCTCATGTTTTACCACTATCATTTTACTACCCTCTTTCCTAGAACTAATTTTTGTTTTCTGGTCTTTGTAGGTACTATATGGATAAACTTCATTTTCTCAGATTCACATGCATCTACTTCTTTGAAATATACTCATACTACCGAACTATGTTTACACAGGTTGGTCTGGATACCGAGTCAATTCCCTCATATGCAACTTCACATAAGTTTTTTGAGATAAATATTCCAAGATTCTTTTTAAGGGATGGAGTGCCCTCTGTGCAACTTTTAGTTTTAGAATCTCTCGTATAAGATTGTATAAATAAACTGAAAACATATACAGAGATGTACAATATGGACTGCTCATTTCTAACTATTTGGATATGAACTATATTAATCATTTTGTTTTGAGACCTTATTATTTTTTTTTATTTCAGTTAATCATTGCCTCCAAATTTCATGTCTCATGGCATGTAAACTAGAAGGAAATTATTTTTCTGTGTCGAAATCAACAGTCAATGAAAATGTTTTGAATTTGACCTATAGTGTACAACACTTACTCCACTGTTTTGTATATATTTATTTGGCTATGTATTCTAAAGTTCTTTCCTTTCAATCAACATACTATTGAAATTTCAATAGAATATTCTCTTTCCAAATATATTTTGAATTTCAGCTTTTTGCATAAGAATACAATTCAGATATATGCATGTATACACTCTCAGTCTATTAAGTCCAGTTCTGATTTATCTTTCTCTAAAGAGTACATAAATATTTAACTATATATTACAAAATATATTTCGCTATACAATATCTACATTTATCATTCATGTATATTAATTTCTGTTTTGAATTTATTTCACAATGAACTATACAGTTCGATAACTGAATACTAGAACAATTAAATTAAGGAAATGTTAGTTCCCTGTGAGGTACCTAACCTCACATCTAAACCCAATACTGGGTTTTAGACATTATGAGAGTTGGTCCTCTACAGAGTATGTCTGTACAACAATACAGAATAAACTATTTTCCTATAGTTAATTTTGTTCAATGTATAGACCATCAAAATAGCTTTCTAGCTCATCTAATTTCCACAGCATATACACATATCCAGACCCAGAAATTCATATAGATCTAACTACTTTACCTTTTTAGTAATTCATAACAGAATTAAATTATAATTCAAAAACAAATCAAATTAATTGTGCATACCACTTAAGGTAGACTAGTTGGCTCCCAACCTTAGAGCTCTTTCTCCACAGCTCATCCCCGAGCAGAGATACTTTCCTTCAGTGATAGAAAAACCTCTGTCTATCCTTAATCAAGTTATTTAAGCTTGCTTTCCCCAGCCTATTTCCCTCAACTGCGTCCATTTAATTCATGATGTTGCTTTCCTGTGTGCCTAGTCTTTCCTTTTGTTTCTTCCACAAAGGTACTTTTAAAGCTAGTTTTTCTGCTTTCTAGATTTATTCCACCTCTTCCCAATAAGTTCCTCTTTACTAGGGAAACTTTCTAGATTTTTTTATCTCCAATATAATTTTAGTATTTAATTTATTTCTTCCAAGGATTTTTGGAAGACTACGAAAGTCTTACAACCTTATCCATCCTTATTCATAATCTAATCTTTGCACATAAATTTCCATTTTATTTTATTAACCTGAAATAATAAAATAAATCCACACAATTTTTTTTTCCATTGGGGTCCACTGTACCCTTTTGGACTCGTTCAACTGTCTGATAAAAGCATATAAAACTGGGGATATTACATATTCCCCCTCTAAAAACAAAACATAGTCCTCGGTGTTGTAAAGACAAAAAATAAAAATCATTGTTCAAATAGTGATGGGTACTTTTCCATCATATCTTCCTCTTTCTCCCAAGTAGCCTCTTCGAGTGCAAAGTGTCTCCATTGCACTTTCACCCTAGCCATTGTTCTGTTCCAGAGCTCAATTTCTTCCTGTTCCAAGATTATAAGTGGCTCTGAAAGGAATTCCCCTTCTGGTTCCACCTGTATCACATTCCAATCAATAACATGAGTAGGATCATGCACATATTTTCTTAATAATGAAACATGAAATAAATCGTGAACCTTAATGTGACTAGGTAAAGCCAACTTATATGCAACTGGTCCAACCGTTTCCAGTACTTCAAAAGGTCCATTGTACCATGGATCTAGTTTTGCACAGCTTCCAGTGTGCAAAGTACTCTTTTTAGGCTTAATCCTTAGGTAAACATGATCACTCAAACTGAATTATCTGTGAATTCTATTTTTGTTTGCTTAAATTTTCTACTTGTCTTGTGCTGTTTTAATATTTTGCTGAATTTTCCTTACAATTCTTTCCATTTCCTGTAAAGCACCTAGTCCAAGCATTAACTTATCCTCTGGTTGACTCCAACTCAGAGCTGTATGGCACTTTCTGCCATAAAGTTCTTCAAAAGGGCTCATATTTATTAAAGCCTGGTAGCTATTGTTGTAAGCAAATTCTGGTAAGTGTAGAAATTCCTCCCACTTTGTTGGTCTATCCATAACATACATCCTTAACATGTCCTCTAAAATATGGTTTGTTCTTTCAGTTTGGCCATTAGTTTGGGGATGGTAAGCAATACTAAAATTTAATTTAGTACCCATGCCCACAACAAACTCCTCTAAAAAGCTGTAGTAAACTTTTCATCTCTGTCTAATATGATCATCTTAGGAATACCATGCAATTTTACAATCTCTTTCATAAATACATTAGCTACTTGAGTTGTGCCAAAAGTAGATTGTACAGGTATAAATTGAGCAGCTTTAGTCAAAGTATCCACTACTACCATAATAGAGCTGTGTTGATATTTATTCCTTGGTAAACCAGTAATAAAATCCATGGAAACAGTCTCCCATTTCCATTTGGGAATGGGTAAGAGATTCAGCAATCCAGCTGAATGTTGATCTTTTACCTTCACTTGTTGACATTCTATACATCTAGCCAAGTAATTTTCCACATCCTTTTTCATACCAGGCCAGAACATGTTCTTTCTTAAAGATGAAATTAATTTCTAGTATCCTATATGTTTAGAATAGGGTCTCTTATGTTACTCATCCAGAATCTCTCTCTTTACGGAGTCCACATTAGGAATGTATAATCTGTCCTTATAACAAATCAATCCCCTCTGGTTTTGTGTATACCCTTTCATCTCCTTTTTCAGAATTTGTGTCTGAAGTTGTCAATATTTTTGGTCTTGTCTCACCACTTCTTGTATCAGTCCTTCAATGTCAAAGTTGGCACTACTTCAAACATTACTGACACTTTTCCAAGTATTTCTTCTTAATGCATCTGTAACCTTCTTTTCCTTCACCTTAATATGTTTTATCTTCATGTGAAACTCACTAAGGAAGGACAGCCATATAGCTTTCCTGACGTTCAAATCAGGTTGTGTGAAGAAATACTTTAAACTAATGTGATCTGTCATCAATATAAAATTTTTCCCTAAAAGGTAATGTCTCCACATCTTCATAGGATGTAGTATAGTAGCCAATTCTAAATCATAAATGCTATAATTCTATTCATGTTTCTTGACTTTTCTTGATTCATTGGCTATAACAAAGTTTTCTTGTAGTAGCATTCCTCCCAACCCTTCTCCACAAGCATCTGTGCATACTACAAATTCCTGATATGGATAAAAAATATTTAAAATAAGTGTTGTTGTAAGTTTCAGTTTTAATTGTTCAAAGCTATTTTTACATTTCTAAGTGCATTAAAATTTCACTCATTTTCTCTGTAGAGATGTAATAGGGTAGGCTAAGGCTAAAAATATCTCTACAAATCTCCTATAATATCCTACAATTCCCATGAAGGATCTTATAGAAGACACATCAAAAGGTACAGACCACTCTCTTATCGCTTGTATATTTCTGGATCTACAAATTATATGACCCAAGCACTGAATTTTATCTTTGAAAAATTCACATTTTCTAAACTTAACATACAAGTTGTTTTCTCTGAGTGTTCTTTATGCTCAACTTCATTCTTAGAATAAATCAGAATGTCATCAATAAATACTAGTACAAATTTGTCCAAGGACTTATTCAAGACATTGTTCATTAAGCACACAAAAGTAGCAGGTTCATTAGTCAACCCAAAAGGTAGGACCACAAACTCATAATGTCCATATCTATTTCTAAATGTAGTTTTACTTATGTCTTCATCTTTAATCCTCAGTTGATGGTATCCTGTCCTTAGATTGATTTTCGAAAAGACTGTTGCTCCTCTAACTTGGTCAAAGAGATCATCTATCCTAGGTAAAGGATATTTGTTCTTAATTTTTCGTTTATTCAATTGATGATAGTCTATACACATCCTAAAAGTACCATCCTTATTTCTCACAAACAACACCAGTGCTACCCATGGGGATAAACTTTGTCTGATATAACCTCTATCTAGTAACTCTTGTAGTTTCATATTCAACTCCATCATTTGTGGCATAATCATTTTGTATGGGGCTATAGAAACTAGTGTTTCTCCCAGCACTAAGTCAATTGAGAAATCAATTTCTCTCTTAAGGGGAAGATGAGGAATTACATCTTCAAACACATCCTTAAACTCTCTAATAACTAGTAGTTTTTCTAAAAGATCATCTTCAAGTTGTTGTCCCAATTCTTGTACATGTACATAATACACTTGGCAACCTTTTCTTACAATTATTTTCAGTTGAAGTGCCGAAATTTGTCTCACAAATATGGGTTTGGGTTTGCCTTTCACTATCACAGGTTTTCCCTCCCCATTTATGAAATGTAATGTTTTGTCTAAGCAATTTAACATGGATTTATGTTTTTTTCTAACTAGTCCATTCCAACCAATACATCATAGGACCGTAAAGGTATAATATTCAAATTCAGTTCAGTTTGGTATCCATTTAGATTTATGGCTGTCTGGGGTAATTTATGAGTCGCCTTCCTTTTTGTAGCAGCGGCTAACTGAAATAACCATGACTGCTGAAATTTTTATGACTTTAAGTTGCATTTTTCTACCATTGAAGACTTATATAACTTAAATATGCACCTAGATCTATTAAAAGAGAAACAATTTATTCAATGATCATACCTTCTACTTCGACCATAGTAGAATGGTGTTCTGCTTAACAATATTCTACGGCAAAACTGATTTTGGGGATGTTTCTTGCCACATCATTAACAATAGTTGCTTCTCTCAGCACTTGTATGGTTTGAATGTTTCTATTTGGACAGTATCTTAGTAAATGAGGTTCTCCACAACCCCAGCACTTTAGAGGTTCCCTCATTTTGACAGTTCCTTCTCTTTTATTGGTCTCATTAATATTTTTGGACCTTGTTTGTGATGAGCTAGTTGATTTTCTCCAGTTTTGGTGAACTTATTTCTTTGGTGATTTCTCCCAAATTTATTTATGTTGGTTTTTTTGTTTTCCCACTGGAGTCGCCCTTCTCTTTTTTTTGACAATTCTTTGATTGTTCATTTTTTCCTTTGAACTGTTGGTAACACAGTCTTGCTTTGTGCACCACTTCATCCATGTTCTTGGGATTATCAAACTATATCTTATCCTTGTGTATAGTAGGTAGACATTTTAATCACTGATGTACATTTTCCTTCTCCTCCCATTTATAAGGTACATAATGAATCAGGTTAGTGAATTTGGTTACAAATTCATCAATAGTAAGCTGACCCAACCTAAGTTCATGAAAATGTTTTTCTTTATCATCATAATAGCATTCATTCACGTATATATGTTTGAATTTGATTTGGAAATCATCCCAAGTGATAGTTTTCTCATCTATGACATGAACCATCTTGGTTTCTTCCCACCACAAGGTAGCCTTCCCTTGCAACTGATAGATAGTCAGCATGGCTCTCAAGTTAATTTCATATTCATAAACTTGAAATGAATTTATCATGTTTAGAAGCCAAGCTTTAGCATATTCCTCCTTCTCTCCATCATAGGAGGGAGGCTTGATTTTTCGAAATTCACCCTATAATTCCTTATTCCTCCTAGACTGCTATCTAGAGGCATCATCTTCCTCATAATATTCTGAGTGATTTACAGTTCCCTTTCTCTTTTTCCCAAAAACTTCACCTTCGTGACTCTTCTGGGAGGTCAATTCTCTTATTAATCTCTCCTGCTATTCACTAGCTAAAGATAGCCTTTCATTGTGGTTTTTTAGCTGCATCATTTCTCTTTGCATTTGATGCGGCATAGCCATTAATGGAGCATTTGGATTTGCATGATTCTCTTCCCCACCTAGATCCACATACAACTCATCTCATTCACTCATGGTTCCCAGCTGTATGTTTCATCATTTTTTCACTGTACATCACAATTTAACATTAATGAATATGAAATTTAACCAAAAATTGAAAGTAACAGAAATTCTCTAGTGTGAGCACACATTATTTCCCAATGTTTTAACATGGGCTTTGATACCATTTGTAACATCTCCCAATTTGATTTTTTTTTTTCTAATTATAGTGACATTTCTAACTTATCATTATGGTTAGATTTTCATTCGCCACATCCCGAAGTATTTTTTTCACTCACTATTTACTGTACTACATTATGTATTGGTTACTCAATTACTGGTTCTATCAGTATTTCACACTGCCACATGAAGTGACTTTAATTTACCCTCTCACAACAAATAAGGGTATTTCCATACCCTTCTAGAGATATATTTAAATACATCTAATTATATTTATTAAACCCTTATAGGTTTGTACTCACCCTCATCGGTGGTATCATCCCTTATTTGACATTTACAATCACTAGAGACTTTTGTATTCACCCTACTTTTATTTATAATAGTATTAATCCCTAGGAATCTGCTCTTAAAAATTATGCCCTTAAATATGTCAATATTGTCATATATACATATAGGAATACGTGGTTAATGAGCTTAGTACACTAAAAAATTATATATGACATAGTTATCCTTACTGCATATTAAAATTCGTTAGGAAAACCTTTATTTATTTTCAACCCCACTAAATTCTTCCTATCGACCTTTAACATTTTATAGTTGGATATATACCATTAATTTAAATCCGTATAACCATTTTAATACTATGAAATTTAGTGGCACATTTCCCAAACCATTTTAACCTTATTTTATATGCCATTGGGTTTTACGTTTCAATGACCCAGTACTTGATACGTATGTTCATTTAAATCTGTTGTCAGAGTTTATTTAAGATTGGTACTTCTGAGATTTCAACACCGTCCAACTTCAATTTGAAATGACAATTCTGTATTTGATTATGTCAAATCCGGGATTTTGGTTTTCTTGTGTTTTTTCTTACCATTAAACCCTTTGTATGGCATCACGTGGCCTCCCTTGCCTCATTTCCAACATGTCAATCAGAGGGATAGCTATGATCAATCGACACGTGGACGATCTAGATTAAATGGTCTACTTAGGGTTTTACTTTGTATAACTGATTCTGGTGTTTTTTTATGGACTTATTTGTTGTTCTATGACCAGAACGTCGCAATTTTTTCTGTGATGCATCTTTGTTCGGAATGGAAATTTTTCATTTTGTGCGAAAGAGAATTGATTAGAAATACGCACGCAGAGAATACTTTCAGTCCATTTACAGGTAACATGTCCCACCATTTTCTGAGATACAATATTCTTAACAATGCGAATTCTGTTGTTTTTCATTTATTTGTTTAATAGGTTCTGGTAATCGTCTCAAGGAATTTATTTTATGTTCAATAACACACAAGTTGGATGAGCACTTCTATACTCCATGTCGTTATGGATATCAACACCTACATCTCCCTAATTTGAGTCACCTAGACTGTGGTGGCATCATCTGGTAAGTTTTTATGTAGTATTATAGAACTTTGGCTTCAAAATTCTATTTCATCTTTATTTTTGAGGTATTAAATGAAATTTTTGGTCTCAACTTTCTATCCTTTCCATTTTAGATATTAAAGGAATCTTATTTGTTCCCACCTACGTTGTTATTCTGTTAAATTTTCCAATATACAGATTTTCAAATTCTTTTTATCTGTATACTAGAGGGAAGCCGACATTATCCTCCGAGTTCCTAATAGAATGGGAATGTCTGACTATTAGGGTTATCATTTTGGTTTCTTCAATTCATTGTGGGTTGTAATTCTATTTGTTATAACACTAGTTTATGTCATTTTTTTCTTCTGACAGGGGTTTTCCTTTTTGAAATTACAGAGAGGAGGTGAAGCAACCTCCTACTCTGCCTCACTATGTTGTTCTCTTTGAAGAGCTCGCACAAAATACAAGTAAGAATAATTTTGTGCTTTCCTTCAAATCGCAGATTTGTAGTTTATTTTGGATTCATATAAATTCTGAAATCTACAGTGTCGAATTATTTCCCTAGCACTTCGAAATCCTTTTCCATTTCGTTGAGTCAAGAAGGACCATTTCTTATCTAGCCTTTTTGTGTGGCTTTTAAATTTATACCCCACATACTTTTAACATTTTTACAATTTAGGTTCATTACCCCTGTTTTCACATTCAGGTGGCTTTGACTTAGGACGAAGGTTTTATTTTCATTCATTGTTCCTCATAATTCATAATATTTCTTCTATTTTCTGTGAGGACTTTAAATTAATAACTAATTTCTATATCATATCTAATAATAAAATGTTTCTACCTTCTTTTGTACATGTTTTTGAGATATTCATGTCATAACTGTTCTTCAATCTATACATGCATGATTTCTTTGCCTTTTTCTAAATACTTGTATACTGTGTGAAAAACTTGACATTGATTGGTTTCTTCTGTGTGACCACATGTGTACTTTATACTCAACTTTAAGCTAAAATTTCCTCTTTAATTCCCTTGCTCATGTTTTACCACTATCATTTTACTACCCTCTTTCCTAGAACTAATTTTCTTTTTCTGGTATTTGTAGATACTATAAGTAAAAACTTCATTTTCTCATATTCGCATGCATATGCTTTGAAATATGCTCATACAACTGAACTATGTTTACACAGGTTGGTCTGGATACCCAGTCAAATCTCTCATATGCAAATTCACATAAGTTTGCCGAGATAAATATTCCAGGATTCCTTTTAAGTGACGGAGTTCCCTCAGTGAAACTTTTAGTTTTAGAATCTCTTGTATAAGATTGTATAAAAAAATGGAAAACATCTACAAAGATGTACAATAGGGACTGCTCATTTCTAATTGTTTGGATATGAACTATATTAATCCTTTTTTTTTGAGACGTTATTATTTTTTCATTTCAGTTAATCATTGCCTCCAGATTTCATGTCTCATGGCATGTAAACCAGAAGTAAATTATTTTTCTGTTTCAAAATCAATAGTCAATGAAAATGTTTCGAATTTTACCTACATTGTGCAACCCTTACTCCACTGTTCTGTATATATTTATTTGGTTGTGTATTCCAAAGTTCTTTCCTTTCAATCAACATACTATTTAAATTTCAACAGAATATTCTCTTTCCAAATATACTTTAAATTTGAGCTTTTAGCATAAGAATACAATTCAGATATATGCATGTATACAGTCGATGTATATTAATTCTCGTTCTAATTTATCTTTCTCTAAATAGTACATAAATATTTAACTATATAGTATAGCATATCCTTCACTATACAGTACCTACATTTATCATTCATGTATATTAATTTCTGTTTAGAATTTATTTCACAATGAACTGTAGAGTTTGTTAACTGAATACTAGAAAAATTAAATTAAGGATATTTCAATTCCCTATGAGGTACCTAACCTTAGATCTAAACCCAACACTGGGTCTTAGACATTATGAGAGTTGGTCCTCTACAGAGTATGTCTCTACAACAATAAAGAATAAATTATTTTCCTATAGTTAATTATGTTCAGTGTACAAACCACCAAAATAACTTTCTAGCTCATCTAATTTCCACAGCATATACACATATCCAAACCCGGAAATTCATATAGATCTAACTACTTTACCTTTTCAGTAATTCATAACATAATTAAATTATAATTCAAAAACAAATTAAATTAATTGTGCATACCACTTAAGGTAGACTAGTTTCCTCCCAACCTTAGAGCTCTTTCTCCACAACTCACCCCCGAGCAGAGATCCTTTCCTTCGGTGATAGACAACCCTTTGTCTATCCTGAATCAGACTATTTAAGCTCACTTTCCCCAACCTATTTCCCTTAATTGTGTCTAGTTAATTCAGGATGCTGCATTCTTGTGTGCCTAGGCTTTCCCTTTGTTTCTTCGAAAAAATTACTTTTAAACCTAGATTTTCTACTTTCTAGCTTTATTCTACCTCTTCCCAATAATTTGCTCTTTACTGGAGAAAATTTTTAGATTTTTTTATCTCCAATATAATTTTAGTATTTAATTTATTTCTTCCAAGGATTTTTGGAAGACTCGGAAATTCTTACAGCCTTATCCATCGTCATGGATTTGGTTTGCAGATCTCTAGTCATAATCTAGTCTTTGCACATAAATTTCCATTTTATTTTATTAACTTGATATAATAAAATAAATCCACACAATTATTTTTCCATTGGGGTCCATTGTACGCTTTTGGACTTGTTCAACTGTCTAATAAAAACATAGAAAAATGGGGATATTACAATCTTGTTTAATGAACTAATAGGATAATTTAGGTTAATGGTAATAAAGCATTCTAAATACGTTTTTCATTTTTGTTTGACTAATTGGGTATAGTTTTTTCTCCTTCATTTTGGTGCAATTCTTGTAAAAGTAGGTATTGGTTGGCCAATAAGATTCAACTGGGACTAAAAGAGTAGAGGTCGAACTCGGTTATAAGTTATAATTTAGATTTATATCTCAATTAAATAAAAAATATATATATATATATCTAGATACCTTTTTTTTTCTTAGGTGATAAGGTTCAAAGGATAGAGGCCAACTCAGTGATAAGTTACATTCTAAACCTATAACTCACCCAAGTAAAAAAAATAAATCTAGATAAGTTTTGTGACCAATTTTCTAGCTTAATAAACTAAGTCATGATAATGGTCATAGATGAATCTAACTATAGCATGAGAATAGATAAGTTTTGATATTAGGTTATCCTGCTTAATAAGCTAATTCAAGATACTGGTCACTGATGAATCTAGGTATAGGATCAAGATCCTATATCTTTTTTTTGTGATTAATATAACTTGTTTTCATAGCTGGTTTTATGGAATCATCAAGGGACTCATCACTCGAAACTAAATAATTTTTTAAAGAGAAAAGAGTTCGAACATTCCAATCAAGAAGATTCACATTTTCTGGATTTCTGTTTTAGGAATAACGCACATTTGCTTCTCGGTTTTGCATGTTTTAGAACATGTGGATGCAACAATTTTTTGTCACTATGGTTGGCCATTGGTTTTCTCGAGTCCCTTTCAAGTGTGAGAAATTTTCATTCCATGCTTAATTTATTCACAAAACTCGCTAGTAATGGATTTGTATTACCCCTAGTTTCTATGTTTTTTTAATTGACAATTGAATAAGTCCAAAGGGGAAGTGGACCCTAATGGAGAACTAGTGTGTGGATTTATTCTAATTTTTAATTAATAAAATTGAATGGAAAAGTTATGTGTGTAGTGACTAGCTAGAGAATTGAGATCTGAAACCTATATTCATGAGGATGTGAATAAGGTGATGAGACTTTCCCACACCTTCCAGAAATCCCTGGAAGGAATATTAACAAAATTATATTTGGAGATAAACATATAATTTCCCCAATAAAGAGGAAAGTAATTGGGAAGAGGAAGAAAAGTTGGAAAAGCGGAAAAGACAGCTTTAAATTACCTCAAAGAGTGAAAGCCTAGGCAAAACAGGAAGAAAGCATCCTGAAATTTCTGGACGCAGAAATTGAAAACATGCTTGGGAAAGCACAACTTAAATAAGATTCTCTAGGACAGACAAGAGGTTGTCTATCGATAGGAGAAAAAGGTCTCGGCTCGGGGGTGAGTTACGGAGAGAGAACTCTATGGTTGGGTGACACTAGTCAGAGCAATTGGTATGCACCCTAACTAAGATATTTTTGGTGAATAGAGAATTCAACTATGTGTTAAATGTTATTTTATTTAGAACAAATTACGATATGTATGTACGTGAAATTGTTGAAAATAAGTTAGTGAAATTTCTTAGTTAAATTGTCAGATTTGTATAATAAATTGAAAGAAACCATACATCTAATAGATTTCTTCAAAGTAGTAACATAGAAAATCTGTCTAGTTGTATGGTAAGTTCAAATTAGTTCTAACGTCTAGAATTTCAAAAGCTGGTGGTAGATTTAAATCTGGAGTTAAAAGATATAACTAAGAGGTCTGCTAACCTCTGTAAGATATAAAGTGATTATATATTTGGAACAACAATAGAATTAGACATGTATGTCAAATTCATATATGAACAACCTTCTACATAGTGAAATTTAAGTTAAAGAATGCATGTAATTGAGTTAATTTCCAATTCTAGAACCCTCAATTTTTCGTATGAATTAAATCAGAGTTTATACTAGTGTAATAATCGAAATTAATGGGAAATATATATATATATATATATATATATGCACCACTTCTATCTTAGTCATTTACAAGTTTTGGTAGAATTTAATATCAGCACAAAAAGGGACAATTTCTAGCAGAAAATTTCATTACAATTTAGTGTTAAATACCAGTCACAAAATAGTAACATGTTGATCTATAATGAATACTGAAATTAAATAAAATTCAAATACCCAAGAGACTGGTACTGAAAGCATAAAAACCTTGATAGGTATGAACTATGAAATTTGGGGTAATTAAAATAAATACAGAAAAATAGAGGTTCATTCTGAAGAGCTAGAATAGAGACGAGAAATGAAAAAGGCCACTGATGGTCCCATTAAAATTTGTAAACTATGAAAAATAGCCATTTAATGAACAAAAATGATAAATATTTCTATTGAGTGTTAAACTAATTTAGAAATCAGACAAGAGTATACTTTACTGTATAGTTTAAAGAGAGACATAAAATTTTAGGAGACAAAGCTACATAAATGTATTTTGAAAAAAATTAACTTTATGATATACGTCAAAAGAAAAAAGAAAAAAATCAAACCTGCACGTATATACCTATATAATTAAGTTAACATGAATATGTATATATCTAATCAATCGACTTGAGGAAAAGTGAAATGGCAGTAACACCAATGGACGTATATCAGTAAACATGTTTATGAACAATTCTAATTTTAATGATGATACAAATATGAGTACGACTATCCTTTCCTGCCGTTATATCTCAGAGATATCAACTTAAACTTATAAGTATAGTAATTCAAAATATTTGAATACTGAACACATTGACCAAAAAAAAATTGGTTTATTGAATGAAGGGAAGTTCCTTTCAAATAGAGAAATATGATTTCATAAAATTGAACGGAAATCCATACATTCCACTTATAATTACATATAAGTTCATTAACCAGTATGCCGATTAAACTACAGTACCGTCAAGTATGTGGAAATTCATTAAGTTATTACAGTTGGAAACCAAAACCATAAAAATGATCCACCCATAAAGGGGAATTTAAACTATAATATCAGAACTGGAATTCCGAAGTCCTCGTAATGATGAAGGACCAACCTGGGTTAAAATGATGGAATGATTAATGCCAGTCATAAAATCAAGAGAGAAAGAATTATAGAAATAGGTCGGCGAGGAATCATCGCAGAGTGTTACCTAGAAACAACAGTGTTCTCATATTAGCGGTATTCAAAATTCTAATGAAGAACTAAACTATGAGAATTAAAGAGGGTATTGTAAATACACCTTACCTAAGGAAGGCAGGGAAATTATGCCTTCTGCCATACTGAAATTACACATACAAGTTGTGAAATTATTAAATTACAAATATTGGGAAAAATAGGTCAACTATAGGAATGAACTGAACATGATATTCACAGTTTAGAAATCAAGCACCCAAGGTAACCAATGATGTATATGATATCTGGGTATCGTTCATTTACAAATGAAATTGAAACTGTGGTTGTTCTAGCCTTGAAGGAAGTAACGAGAACCCACTTACCAGTCATGTTAAGGATTTCGAAGGTTGGTTGTAATGAAGACTAAGAATCCGCTTGATGAATCTTAAAACTGACTACTGAGAAAACCCTTGAAAATATAAAACCATTCCTCCCTGCGTATGGTGAACAGAGAGGGATGAGTAACTGAAAAAAAAAAAAAAAAAAAAAGGAGTAAGAAATGTCTACACGGAAAATTCATACATGTGCAAACCATTGACGTAGGTTGATATTTGGTTATTATGATGACCCTTGGGACTTGAACAACAGAGATATGCTGCAGAAAGGATATGCGTCCAAATGGAGGTTCATAGAAAAACCCTCAATTGATATATAGTGAAACCCGAACATGAGCATTGATGATCACCGTCCACGTGGTGGAGGATCTGGGTTCCTCCCTCGGATTCATGTGAAGAAAATCATGCCATTAGAGTGGGGTATTTGAAGTACCAAAAGCGTCTAGAGACAATCCGCGTTGGGATTTCCAAACATAAACAAAACTTTAATTGTAACAATGCCATAAAGTGGAATGTGATTCCAGATCATACCTTGAGATTTTAGCATTTAACGAATTCAATATACTGATCGATTTTACCTCAATGTATACAGATAGTAGATGGTAATGTGTATAGGAAATGCATTTGAGTTAAAAGGGTTGAGATCTCAAGAAATTTGAGTTTAATGGTACAACTGAAATGACAATAATGATTTAACTAGAACCATAAGTATAAGTTAAATGCGATATCTATAGGATTTTTCCATTCAAAAAGAAGACATGGGTATATAGATATAATGGTATTATCTGGAATAATATATAGTTCCTTGGCATACCCAATCTATGGTAATTAACAAATAAATGTATAAGGGAGTAACGATTTAATAGTTCTTCAATCTGAATAAAATGAAAAATCTATAAATGTGTGAGGGTAATGAAAATCTGTCACGTCGTATGTTGATAATTATACTAATATGATGATTATGGGATGATATACTTATACGGATAAGGTTTTGAATTCAGGAGGTATGGATATAGTAGTGAAATATAGAATTTTGTATAAATCTCTTTGAGGGCATGAGTTAGGTTTTATAACATCCTAAGGGATAAAGTTATAAAAAAAAAATTAAATAGAGCCTTTAAAATAAATAGAATGAGATTTTTTGGTAAAAGAGACCTCATATATATATATAATTATTATCGCAAAGAGTACTGAATAGGCATATGAAACCAAAAAGGATAAACTTAACCTTGTTTGAATGTACTAGGTTGCATACAGAGTGCAAATAGCAGTAGTATACAAAATACTAGAACTCCATTAGAGATAATGAAGACTTTAGTTGAGTTTCAATGAAATGAAATTGAAAGGTGTGGAATATAGAATTTTGTCATAGGGCGATGAAATATTAAAAAAAAAAAATTGTTGTAAATGAAAGGCTTTACAAATGGTATCAGAGCATTAGCTAAAACACTGGGTGAATTATGTGCCCACACAGAATGTATATGCTTCTGTAAAATTTTAGGAAATTTAATTTTTGCTAATGATGTTTTCTTGTACAGTGAACAATACAAAAGTATCCAGCTGCGAACCATGACTGAATGGGACGAGCTGTATGTAGATCTGGGTGGTCGAGAAAACACGCCAGATCCAAATGCTCCATTGATGGCTATGTTGCATAGAATGCAACGAGATATGGCACAGCTTAAAGGCCACAATGAAAGTCTATCTTTAGTCAGTGAGGAGCAAGACCGACTAATAAGGAAATTGACTTCTTGGAACATCCAAGAAGAGGAAGGTTCCAGAAGGAAAAGAAAGGGCAGAGTCAATTTCTTCGAAGATTCTGAGGAAGATGACACCTCTAGACAACAATCTAGACAAAAGAAGGAATTACAGGGTGAATTCCGGAAAATTAAACCTCCCTCCTATGATGGAGAGAAAGAAGAAGATGTTGAGGCATGGCTTCTAAATATGATAAAGTACTTCCTGTTTTATGAATATGAAAGTAACTTAAGAGCTAGGCTGGCTATTTATCAGGTGCAAGGCAATGCTACCTTGTGGTGGGAAGAGACAAAGATGGTTCATGCCATTGATGAGAAAATGGTGACTTGGGAGAATTTTCAAGTCAAGTTTAAAAATTGATACTTGAATGAACATTAATATGACGATAAGGAAAAATCGTTTCATGAACTTAGACTAGGATAGCTCACGATTGATGAGTTTGTAGCCAAGTTCAAAAATCTGTTACGCTTTGTGCCTTATATTAGAGAAGAGAAGGCAAAGGCACAGAGGTTCCTAAATTGCATGCCAATTGTTTATAAAGAAAATATAGAGTTTGATAACCCAAAAACGATGGATGAGGTAGTGCAGAAGGCCATATTGTGTTACCATCAATTCAAGGGTAAAACAGAACAAGGAAATAATTGGTCAAACAAAGGTGATTTCATTGGAAAGAAAGAAAAACTAGCCTATCTCAAAAACTTTGGGAGAAACCACCAGAGAAATAAATTCAGTAAAATGGGGGAAAATCAGACTCCCAATCCCAAACTGGGTCCAAACCAATGAATGGATATAACAAGAGGGAAGGGATTGTTAAAATGAAAGAACCTTTGAAGTGTTGGGGTTGTGGAGAAACACATTTATTGAGGGACTGTTCACACAGAAATATCCAAAAAGTACAAGTACTGCGTGAAGCCACTACAGTAAATGATGTAGCTAGGAACATCCCCAAAATTAGCGCTGCCTTAGAAGATTGTCAAGCAGAACACCAGTCCACCATGGTCGAGATGGAAGGTATGCTTGCTAACCAATTTGTTATAGTTTTAATAGATCCAAGTGCATCTTTGAGTTATATCAGTCCGCAAATGGTAGAAAAATGTAAATTAAAGTCAGAAGTTTCATCAATCTTGGTTAGTTCAGTTAGCTAGTGGTACTAAACGAAAAGTAACTCATAATTTTCCTCTGACGTCCATAAATCTAAATGGATACCAAATAGAATTAAATTTAAATATTTTTCCATTAGGGTCATATTATATACTTGTAGTAATGGACTCGTTAGAAAATAAAAAAACTATGATGAATTTTTGGGACAAAACTTTACACTGCATTGACGAGGGAAAACCTGTCGTAATAAAAGGAAAGCCTAAACTCATATCGGTGAGAAAGATTTCAGCCCTTCAGTTAAAGAGAATTTCTAGGAAAGGGTATCCGGTGTATTCGATACATGTAGAAGAGTTGGGACAACAACCAGAGGAAAATCTATTCGAAACACTACTATTGTTATGAGAATTTAAAGATGTTTTCCCAGATGAAATTCCTCATCTGCCCCCAAAGAGAGAAATCGATTTTTCAATTGATTTAGTACCGGGTGCAACTCCAGTTTCTAAAGGCCCATACAAAATGAGCACCCCTAAATTAATGGAGTTAAAAATGCAACTACAAGAGTTGTTGGATAGAGGTTACATCAGACTGAGTGTATCCCCCTGGGGAGCACAAGTGTTTTTTGTGAAAAAGAAAGACAGTACTTTCCGTATGTGTATTGATTATCGTCAATTAAACAAACTAACAAACAAAAACAGATATCCATTACCTAGGATAGATGACTTCTTTGACCAAGTTAGAGGGGCAACAGTGTTCTCCAATATTGATTTAAGGACTGGTTACCATCAGTTAAGAATTAAAAATGAAGACATCAACAAGACAACATTTAGACCCAGTATAGACACTATGAATTTGTGGTCTTACCATTTGGGTTGGCCAATGCGCCCGCCACTTTTATGTGTTTAATGAATAATGTCTTGAATAAATACTTAGACAAGTTTGTACTAGTATTTATTGACGACATTTTAATCTATTCAAAAAGTGAAGCGGAGCATCAGGAACACCTCAGGATTTTATTGCAAACTCTGAGAGAAAATAAATTGTATTCTAAGTTGAGCAAATGCGAATTTTTCAAAGATAAAATTCAATACTTAGGGCATATAATTTTCGAACAAGTCATTAGGGGAATTTTGAGGTCTAAAATGGGCCTCATAAGAAAAATGTACAACAAAAATAAACTTTATAACAACCAATACTATTCAAGATGATGATGTCATCCATAATGGATGATTCACCATTTTTGGAGTAAAAAAGTAAAAATATAAAAAAATAATAAAATAATAAAATTACTTTTTCAACTCGTATTTTAAACTTATCTCCCAAAATTTTTACTCAAATTTCGAGCGGGAGTACTCGTTGGATGCGGAATTTAATTCCTCATCCAAGGAGTACCCATGTTGCATACTTTCGATGAACTCTTCTACACGAAAAATGAGAAATACATAAAAAAACGTGATTGTAATCACTTTTTTTTATGTATTTCTCATTTTTCGTGTAGTAGGACCCATCGAAAGTATGCAACATGGGTACTCCTCGGATGGGGAATTAAATTCTGCATCCAACGAATACTCCAGCTCGAAATTTGAGTAAAAATTTTGGGAGATAAGTTGAAAATATGAATTGAAAAAGTAGTTTTTTCATTTTTCCCTCTAAAATTTGATGATGTCATCAAATCTTATTAGATTTTTTCCACTATTATTTTATAATTTCCTTAGGAGGCCCATTTTATACCTCAAAATTCCACTAATGGTTGGATGTAGACCTAGAAAAGATAAAAGCAATCAAATAATGACATGTACCTACTGATGTATCAGCTGTAAGATCTTTTATGGGAATTGCAGGATACTACCTGATGCAGGAAAACCCTACAAAACCCACATTCTCAGCACTCTCATGCATATAAAATGAATCTCCATATTCATACCCCATATAAGACTTAAGTCTGGAAATTTCAACATTTTCTACATGCGGAAGCTTTAAAACTGAACTTCAATTGAAGTTTGTACTCAATTCAGCCCTTGGTTATAAAACCAATCCAACCTTCATATCCAAGGTTCTTTCACGAATGGAAGCCTCTTCAAAATTCTTTTAAAACAAAACTC